>PVKS010013095.1:31887-51956 GCA_004027875.1 Aplodontia rufa | reverse complement strand
ATTCTCCTGTATTTCATTTCATCCTCTCAATAAATTAACCACTGAACAATGTATAATATTTACTTTTTTGACTTTTTAATTTTTATTCTTGCTTTAAAAAAGAAAAATATTAAATAGCAAAAGTAGATGATTTTCACTAGTGTGATTTGCCAGATTCTTCTTTTTCTCCTTATCTTTGTACTAATAACTGCAGAATCAGATATGTTATTTCTGTTCTGTCATCATTATAAGAGTTGGACAAAATTTACAGTCTTGGGTAAAACAAAACAAAACAAAACAAAACACCAAAAAACTTCCCATGACTTTTGTTGTCTCCCCTACTTTATGGCATATTGCAATACCTATGTTTCTTATTCTTAGCAAGGTTTCTAAGCTCTGTTTCACTGTCTTAATTTATTAACCCTGAATTCATGTTAGGGTCTTTTTTTTTTGTACCAGGGATTGAACCCAGAGGCACTCAAGCACTCAACAACTGACCAAATCCCCAGCATCTTTTTTCTTTTCTAATTATTTTGAGTCAGGTTCTCACTAAGTTGTTCAGGATGTCACTAAGTTGCTGAGGCTGGCTTTGAACTTGCAGTCCTCCTGCCTCAGCCTTCTGAGCTGCTGGAATTATAAGCGTATGCCACCATGCCCAGCTGTAAGGGTCTCTTAAGTGTCAATTCAAAGCATAATTTTTTTAGAGAGAGAGAATATCAATTTTATTTATTTATTCATCTGGCTTTGTTTCTCTGACATTTCATTGTGTTGTGTGGTGCTGGGGTTTGAGTCCGGGTCCTTGCGCGTGCAGGCAAGCGCTTCACCCACTGAACCGCCGCTCCAGTCCTCAGAGCATAGTTTTGAATGCAGCAATGGTCATTGCTAAAATAGCCATGCATAGTTCCATCATTATGTACTTTTCTACTTGAGATTTTGTCCAACTCCCTCCTCCCTGCCTCCCTTCCTTTCTGTGCACTTTAATTGCTTCTCACAGAATCTCATTTTTATTTGTCCACTGATTATTCTAGTCAGGACAAGTCACAGATCAAACACTGTATCAAACTCCTCATCTGTGAAATGTTTATGTGGTCATTTTCCGAAGATGAAGTTTTGCGGTCGGATCATTTAACATTTTGCTGCTAAGCAACAGGATGACTTCAAACAGTTCTAGAGAGGACACTATATGACAGAGGTTTAGCCTGCAAGTGTACTGTCACGTGGAAGAAGAAACCTGTTGGGGTCTATTAAAATAATCTTGATTTGATGTCTACAAAAAAAGCACTGAGGCATAATTTAATCCATCCTAATTTGGTCTATGAGTTCCTAATTCTTGATGTTAATATATATGTGTTCCATGTTTTAAAATTAGATCTAGTTATTTCGCTATCGAGAGGATTCTATATAATCATTGTGAGCAATGCCCTAAGTTCTATGAACGATTCCATGTGACACATTTAAATGTATATCTAGTCTCCATAACATGCATTGTGCTGTGTACAAGCCACACATGATACTGTGAATGCAAGAGAAAAATATGAATGTAGATAGTATTAAAACTATGCATGGTGAGAGCCTGACTGCTTTTATGATCAAGTTTTCTTCTGTTTTATTTCTGTATAGTAAACCTTATCTGCAGGGGATAGATTCCAAGTCCCAGTGAATGCCTGAAACCACCAATGATACCCAACCCGGATACTTTTCCTGTACTTACATACCTCTAATAAAGTGTATTATAAATTAGGCACAGTAAGAGATTAACAATAGTAACTAATAATAAAATAAAGCAATTATAACAATATACTGTAATAAAATGATGCAAATTGTTCGCCCAAAATATCTTATTGTACTGCCTTGACAAGGTTGACCTCACGTAACTTAATCCACAGAAAGTGAAATTATGGATAAGGTGTTTGTTTTGTGTGACCCCAAAACAAACTCCTAAAGGCTCGGAGAAATACACTTCACTGATATTACTTTATTCAAAGCATTATTTTTACTCACAGATTCAAAATTTAAAAGCAAACTTTGAGAGATATTTCTACTCATAAAGCTTTCATGTTGGTTGGCACTGGTTCACAAACTCTAAGGTAGTCTAGAATGGAGTAGATGTGTAAGAATACAACAATTATTTTAGGATTGATTCTTAAAGTTCTGTATTACCTATTTATCTATCTATGATTTATCTACGTATCCATCATCTATCCATTCCCAGTCATAAACATTTAAGTACTTGTTGCAGTATCAACTAAAATCTGTATGAAGGAAGATCAAGGAAGAATGATTAAAACTTCACGAGTTCCTTTTCTGTTCATATACCTGTTTTCAAAGGCAATTATACATTTATGCAACGTAGAAATAATTTTTTAGTTGAGGCCCTTATTTTTTAATAACTACATGAATTTTTATGTTTTGAATTTTATATAAAAAATTTTGGATTAACACACATTTTAGGTGCCCACGCAATTGGTTTTTTTTTTTTTAAGAGAGAAAGAGGAGTGAGAGAGAGAAAGAAAGAACCAATTTTATTTAGTGTTTCATCTGACACTTAGTTGTACATGTGGTGCTGGCATTCAAACTTGGTTCCTCACGCATGCCAGATAAGCATGATAATGCTGAGCCATCACTCCACCTCTGCCTACATTATTATTAATGAACACATCGCATATCTTTTTTTCCTTTGTTTGATCCATTCATATATAAGAGAGGTATGTTGAAATCACTGAGAATGATGTGGTTTATGTCAGTGTTTTGATTACTCACATTTTTTGTTTTTGTTTTTTGGTGCCAGAGATGAACCCAAGAGTGCTTAACAACATCTTCAGCCCTTTATATTTTTTACTTTCAGACAGGTTCTCACTAAGTTGCTTAGACCCTTGCTAAGTTGCTGAGACTGGCCTTGAACTTGCCATCTTCCTGCCTCAGCCTCCTGAGTTGCTGGGATTATAGGTGTGCGGCACCTACCCAGCTTACATATTCTTTTTTTTTTTTTTTTTTAAAGAGAGAGGGGCAGTAAGAGAGAGAGAAAGAATCAATTCTCTTTAGTTTTCATGTGATTTTTGTTGCTTGACACTTCATTGTGTACATGGTGCTGGGGATCAAACCCACGTCCTCGTGCATGCCAGGGAAGCGCTGTAACTGCTGAGCGGTGGCTCAGCGCCCCTGGCTTACCTATTCTTAAGAGTGTTCTTTTTCATTATTCTTGGTTACAATTAAATCTAAAGCTTCTATTATTCCTTCGCTCAATTTTTTTCCTCTGTATTTATTATTTTTCTCTTATTCTTTAAAATAGTTCAAGCAAGGGCTGGAGCAGTGGCTTAGTGGTATAGCACTTGCCTGGCATACATGACGACTCGGGTTCAAATCCCAGCAGCACGTATACAACTAAGTGATAGAAAAATAAAAGCCAGATGAAAAAACTAAAAAAAGCTATGAAGTCTGTGTACCAGCTAATATTCAAGGCAGGATACCTCCAAATTGAGGTGCTTCAGATTATCAAATCAGAAGTGGCAGCTGAATTTAAGCCATCTTGTGTTTGTGGGAATTACTCTAAACAGGAAGAAATAAGCCCACTTGTGCAGGTAGCATGGGTGCGAGAGGGGCCCAGGGTCCTTGTTGCTTGCACATGCGAGTGAAGGGTGCTTCCTTGCTCATGTGGTGGGAGTGGGCCTCTGCCATTCACAGAGGCTTTCAGCCACTTAAGAGTTGGAAATACACAGACTCCCAACTGGAATTGTCGCAGAAGCCCTAAAAGTGTCTCAATAAAAGCCATTTAAAAGAAAAAGAAAAAACTAAATAAAATTGATTCTGTCTCTCTCTCTTAAAAAAATAGCTCAAGCTATACATGAAAGCATACTTACTTAAAAAGTTCAAATACAGTAAAAGCACCATTTATATTCAGGTGGGGATGCTATGTGAAGAAATGGTATACTAGAAGAGGAGGTGGGTATTCTGTTGTGAAGAAGTATATATACATATGAGATCCAAAGACCCTCTGGAGGACAATGTTCCTCAGATCCACCTGGAAGACACCCTGCCCAACAAGGTCATAGGGAACATATTGAAAGGATACCAGCCACACTAACATGTTCAGTGGTGCCTCTGCTCTGCAAGCCAGGACTGATGGGCAAAAAGACTGCTACTGAGTGAGGCTGATAGGAGCCAAAACAGTGGAGGCCAGGTGGCAGCACTTAACTGCTACAAGCCAGGTGGATGCAATTACAGTAATGAGCCACGTTGGAGTGACAGCCAAGAGGACCTGACCTAAGGAGGGTTATGTAGATGGTTAATTGAACTGGTGACCCTAAGGGCAAATTAGCTGAGAACCAACATGGATACTACTTATTTTGTACTATCACAACAAATTGAGGATGAAGGACCAGAAAGCTGAGAGCAATTGCTAAAATAAAGACATTATACTTTGTTCAAATTCAGATCTCAATCACTTTTTAGACCTGGAGCACACTGACTGAAAAGGAGGCCAGGTCCACAGGAAAAAGGCCCCTGCAACACCTTAACAATCACCATTCACCATGGTAATCTTTCTCCCAGTCCTCCTCCACAACCGCTCACTCAAGAACTTCTGTTCTTTTAGGAAAGAAGAGTTAGGGTAAATAGAATAATAGTCCTCCCAAAATAGAACGGCCAGTCCTAACCTAATCTATGGAACCTGTAACTATGTTCTGATACATGTCAAGGAAAATTAGAAATGAGATTAAGGTTATGTCTTAGACCACTCCTGCTGTTATAACAAAATGCTTCTCTATCACAGACTGTGTAATTTGCAAATAATAGATATTTATTCCTCACAGCTCTGGAGGCTGGGAAGACCAAGATCAAGGCACCAAACAGATCTGTTTCTAGCAAGGACTGCTCTCTGCTTTTAGGTTGGTACTTCCTTGCTGCATCCTCATGTGACAAAAGGACAAAAAGGGACATATGCTGTGTCTCACATGTAAAAAAAAATAGAAGAAAAGAAAGAGCTCAGGCTTCTCCCTTCAACCTCCTTTATAAGATTGCTAATACCATTAGTATAATCTCTTAATTCTATCACATTGTCACCTAAGTTTGAACATATAAGGTTTTGGGGGACACAGACTATAGCAGGTCAAGTTAGCTAACCTTAAAATGATGTGATTAACAAGATTTAGCTTTGGTTATCCAGGTGAGCCCAATATCACAAGAGGCCTTTAAGGGTATGAAGAGAGAAGAAATAGTGTGTTACACTGGTGCAAAGTGAGGAGACTTGACAGTCATTGCTGATTTGGACGATGGAAAGGGACCATGACCAGGGGAATGAGGGCAGCTTCTAGAAGCTGCAGAGGCAAGGAGATGGATTCTTCCATACACCCTCCAGAACACTAACCTTGATTTTAGTCCAATGAAACCCATTTCAGATTGCAACTTCCAGAACTGTAATATAATATGCTTGTGTTATTCAAACCCTCAAGTTTATGGTAATTTGTTGCAGAAGCAATAGGAAATGAACACATATAGTAATACTCATCCATCTAATTTACATGTCTGGCCACCAAAGAAACCAGATGGATGCTAGTGGATTCCAGTAGACTACAGCAAACTTAACCAGATAATTGCCCCTTTTGTAGTTGCTGTGCCAAATGTAAAATTGCTGGTACATTGACATGACCCCAGTACCAACTCATGTGTCACTGAGTTGGTAAACTTACTCACTTCTATTCCAACCACAAGAAAATCAGAATTAGTTAACATTCACATGGAATGGGCAACTATATATTTACAGTTTTACCCAGGATTGTTTAAAATCTAATGTGTTCTTTCACAGTATAGTCTATCATAGTATGGCCTGAAGAGATTTGGGCCATGTGATTGTGCCCCAGAATGACATTCTGATCCATTACATAAAGATATTATGCTAATCAGATCTGATAAGCAAAAGTAGTTAGCACCCTGGAGACCTTGGCAAAGATGTCTGATGGTGGAAGATAAGCCTTATTAGGGTAAATCACATTGGAAAAAAAATTCGGAAAGCCAGTATAAGAGGGTATGCCAAAATATCCCTTCACAGAAGAGACAAATTATCTTGTATCTTCCATCATGAAGAAAGGAAATACAATGCCTGAAAGGCTTCTTTGAGTTCAGGAGGTAGTGTATCCCACACCTGGAAATACTGCTTCAACCCATATATTGGGTAACACAGAGGTTACCATCACTGACTGCTTCCAGAGCAGGAAAGAGCTCTGCAGCAACCCAAATGATCCAGCAGACTCTACAATATGAGTGTTAAAAGTGATGAGAAAAGTTGGTGGTAAACTGCTGTGCTGGAATAAAAATGCAGACCCTTAGGGTTCTGGAGCACAACTATGCCCTGTGGCAGAGAACTGTATGCCTTTTGAAAGACAACTCTTGCTCTTGGGTTCTAATAAAGATGTAACATCTGACCAGGAGACACTAAATAACCATGCCTTTTGAACTGGGTTCTGTCAGTTCTTCTGAATTTAAAGTAGGGAAATCTCAGTAGCAATCTGTTGGAAGAGGAATGTGGTAAATATGGATGGGTAATGAACAGGACTGTGGGTATCAGTAACCTACATGAGCAGGTGGTCCAGACCCCCATGCCTCTCGCTACTGTTGAACCACTGTCCCTTCCTCAGCTCATCCCTATGGCCATCTGAGATCCTTTATAACCAGCTAATAGCTTTACAGATTGTGTGGCTTGGTGTATGCAAGCTGAAAGTGAGGAACAGCAGCACTGTAACGTCACTCAGGAGAGGCATCGAAAGGCAGTGAGGATGGCTTTCAGGCAGAGTACCTGGTCATCCACTCTGTGTGGGGGGAGAAGTAGCTTGAGGTTAGAATATGTATAAACTTGTGAGCAATGGCAACGAAAAGATGTGGATGGACACATAGGCACAAATGTTCAGATATGGTGTCACATGCAAACGCTCATCAAAGGGCATGTGTCATGGAATAGGCACTAACAGCCGAGTAGGCAGTTACCTGGCCATTTCCCATCAGCTGGCCTTGGGTATTAGCCCCACCAGGGCTTGCACATGGGCATATGAATGGAGTGGTGATGGTGGGGGAGGAGAAGGCTGCGTATGAGTCCAAATAGCATGGGTGCCTACCTCCCAAGACTGAGTGGGCTACTGATGCCACTGAGTGTACAAACTGCCAGCTCCCAATGTGTCACTATTCTTCAAGGAAGACAAGTCAGCCATCTGGTGGAAAGTTGAATACACTTGTCTTTTTCTGTCCTGAAAGAACCAGAGATTTATTCTGAGAGTAAAAGCCAACTATTCTGGGTTTGAGTTTGCCTTTCCTTCCCACAAACTTTAATCAGCATGGCTGTATGAGGGCTTCAGAAGTTTTCAGTCCACCACAATGCTATCCCACTAGGATATCATTGCATCAAACCGGAGGATGCACTTGTCAGGAAAGAAGGTACAGGAGTCAGCTCAGGATCACGAGATTTACTGGTTATACAATGGGTAACACAAACCAGGAACCTGTAGCTTAACAGATTTTGACATGACATGCTGAAGGTGTGTGTAAACATCTTGGAGATGGTACTCTAAGAGGATGAAGTTCCAAACTCTGTAACCTCAGTAAAAAGAATATGGGGGTAATTATCATCGTTAATTATCATCATTCTTTCTGATTCACTGGGGGACCAAAGTCCTGGCTCTTTTAGTTCAGCATGAGAAACCTCTGAACAGCCAACCACATGTTTCAGAGCCTTCCATGGGACTGGTGAAACTTGCTTGCAACCACATTGCAGTTCAACTCCGCTCCTTAACAAATATGCTACTTGCCAAATTCTGTTTCAGAGCCTGCTTTTAGAAAGCCCAAACTTTGAAATTTCCTAATCTCACTTCTCTTTTCAGAGATAATTTGATGTGTGCTTTGCTGGATTTTTCTACGTGTATTTATATATGTAAATATATAGGCATTTAAATTTTTTTCACCATGTAAATGGGATCATCATATATATGTGTTTTGTGAACTAGACTTATCTTTTAAAGACATTTTTAATGAGGTAGCATTTCCATACAGGAAAATCAATACTTTTAAAGTGTCTATCTCACTGAGTTTTGACAAATAAGATATATTTTCATCCCCCTAGCTAATTCTTTCATGTTCCTTTACAATAAGTTTCCTTCTCCCAGCTCTATTTCCTAATCTGACTTTGTTTCCTGTAGATTTGCTTTTCTATAATATCTGATTAATGGAATCATATAGTATATATGTAGGCTTTTGTGTCTGGACTCTTTCTTTGCATAGTGCTTTTGATATTTATTTATGTTATTGAATGCATTGATAGTGTATTCTTTTTTATCATTGAGTAGTATTCCATTGTATAGATGCATCACAATTTGTTTATTCATTTACCAATTAAAGAACATTTGGGTTGTTTATAACTTGGGGCTATCACTTATGATGCTGCTATAAACATCTGTGTAAGTCTGTAAGAATATATACTTAGGGGTTGGGGATTTAGCTCAGTGGCAGAGCACTTGCCTAGCATGCGCAAAGCATTGAGTTCGGTCCTCAGCCCTGAGAAAAAAAAAGAATATATATTTATAATTTTCTTGTAAAACTACTGGGAGCAAGATTGGTAGGTCAGATGTTAAGTGAACGCTTAACTTAAAACAAGAGGGGCTGGAGAGGTGGTTCAGTGGTTGGAGTGCTTGTGTGGCATGCTCAAGGACCCAGGTTTGAACCCCAGCACCACATACATAACTAACTGTTGGAGAAACAAAGGCCAGATGAAAGAACAAATAAAACTGAATTCTTCTCTCCCTCCCTCTCTTTCCCTTAAAAAAGTAAAACAAGAATGTGAAACATTTCCAAAGTAGCAGAGACACATTTTACATCCTCACAGGAGTGAGGGTTTCGGTGACTCCACGTTCTCCTTGGCACTTGGTATTTTCAGGGTTTTAGCTATTCTAGTAGGTACAAAGTGGTATTTCATTGTTGTTTAATTTGGTTTTTTTCAATGACAAATGATATTTTAAGCATACTTTCATGTGCTTATGATAGTCATATTATTTTTTTTAAGAGAGTAGGATGGTGAGAGAGAGAGAGAGAGAGAATCAATTTTATTTAGCTCTTCATGTGGCTTCGTTGCTCTGAGACCTTGCTGTGTACGTAGTGCTAGGGTTTGAACTCACATGCTCACGCATGCCAGGCAAGTGCTGTAACTGCTGAGCCACCGCTCCAGCCGTCCTATCATTTTTGATGAAGTGTATATTCAACTTTTTTGCTCATTTTTTCATTAAGTTGTCTGTTTCTTATTGTTGAGTTATAAGATTTCTTTATATTTTCTGAATGTAATTTCTTAATCAATTGTATCTCGTACAAACATTTTCTTCCAGTATTCCATTTTATATTTTAAAACAAGTTATTTCCAAAAACACACTTTAACTGGATGCTGTTCAATTTAAAAAATTTTTGTTTTTCATGTGACCTAATAACCCTTTGACCAACACAATATTATAAAGTTTTATGGGATCTGGAAATTTTATATTAATTCCTGTTTGTCTCCATGATTTATTTCAAGCTAATTTCTGCATACAGTATGAAGTGAGGGTCAAGACTGATTATTTTTACATATGGATACCTAATTGTTCCAGCATCAGCTCTTTAAAAGATTATTCTTCTCCCATCCCCTTTTTTTTTGTTAAAAAAAAACCATCATGACTTTGTATGTATGAGGTCTTTATGTCATTCCAGCGATTTATGCATCTATTAAATACCACATTATCTTGATTGCCATAACTTTATTGTAAGTCTTGAAACTAGATGACAGTGTGGGTCCTCAAAATACATTCATTTTTGAAAAACTTTTGCTCTTCTAGCTCCTTTGTGTTATTACATAAATTTTATAAACTTCTGCTTCTGGCAAAGGGGGAGTAAAAAGGACCTGATTTACCCTCATACCTGAAACAACCAGAAAATTGGATAAAATATATGAAACTATAGTTTTCAGACATTGGATGTCAGGCAGTGCAGGGCAATGATCAATGAGAGATGAGAAACAAATGAGATGAGCACTGTAATTGCACATTTTACTGCCTGGAGAGTTTTCAGGCCACAGAGCAGAGAAGGGGGCACCCAGCAGTGGCTAGCGGTCTCCCTGTGGTGAGAGAAACAGTTGAGAGTATTGGGAGAACAATCAGCTATAGTTCCTAGGGCAGAGTACAAAGCAGGAGAGAGCTGTCAAGAGAGTTCCAGAGATCTGTAGAGAGTCCTCAGTTGGGTACTGATAATCCTCTGGGTCTGAGGAAAGTACCTGAGACTAGAGATAGAACGCAGCCTGAAAGCAGCAGAGGGGACAAACCCTGGCACTGGGGCTAGAAATAAATCATGTTCTCACCATCCAGAGTACGAAACCTCAGAGCTCACACAGCATTGGTAGAGAACACCTAAAAGTTTTGGAACAAAATTAGCTGTTGACTGAAGAGTATTCTAATTCCCACTTCACAAAAATTAAAAGTGAGATGTCAAAGAATCAACCTAGTTCCAAGTAACCAAACTGCTTTCAAGAATAAAATTCAAAAATATTTTTCAAAGGGCTGGAGAGTTGGCTCAGCTATAGAGCACTTTCCTGGCATGCACAAGGACCAGGGTTCAAACCCCAGAACCACAATCACAACTAAGTGATGGAGAAACAAAGGCCAGATGAAAAAATAAATAACATTGATTCTCTCTCTCTTTAAAAAGTAGTTTTCAAAACCATAAAAGTATCTACACAAAACAGGTAAAATTCAGTGTCTAGCACTGTCCCCCCTCCCACCATCAAAAAGTACCATGTATGGTGGACTAAATAGTGGTCCCTAAAGATATCTACATCCCAATGCTGGTGTTATGGTTTGGATACTAAGTGTCCCCCAAAGACTCTTGTATTGAAGGCTTGGTCCCAGTGCAACAATGTTCAGGGGTGGGGCCTTTGGGAAGTGATTGGATCATGAGGTCCTGGACCTCACAAGTGGATTCATCCATTGACAGTTGAATGGACCAGTGGGAGGTGGTGGGAACTACAGGAAAGTGGGGAATGGTTGCAGGAAGTAGGTCACTAGGACTATGCCCTTGGGTGCTCTATCTTGTCCCCCACTTCATCTGTTCATTGACTGCCATGAACTGAGCAGCCTTCCCCTGCCGTGCTGTTGCTCCATAATGTTTTTGCCAGCTAACCATGGACTGAAACCTTTGTAATCATGAGCCAGAATAGATCCTTCTTACCCCAAGTTTTTCGTGTCAGGACATTTTGGTCATAGTAACAAGAAAAACAAAACAACAACAAAAAACAAAAATAAATCTAACATACTTGGGAAGCTATATTACCTTATACGTCAAAAGGACCTTTGCAGATGTTAAGTATCTTGAGATGGGGAGATTATACTTGATTGAGTGGTTTCTAAGTGGAATCACAAGTTTCTTTAAAAGAGGGAGGAAGTGGGAGATTTGATTACACAGACAGATGGCAAAGTGATACTGAAGCAAGATGTGACACTGCTGGCTTTGAAGATTGTTGAAGGGACATGAGCCAAGGAATGCAGCTTTAGAAGCTGGAAAAGACATGGAAACAGATTCTCATCTCAAGCTTCCAGAATGAGCATGGCCTTGCAGAGTTTTTTGGTTTGGGTTCAGTGAAGCTGATTTAGGACTTCTTATCTCCAGAGCCATAAGAGAATAAATATGTACGGTTTAAGCCACCCAGTAGTGGTAATTGTTAAAATAGCCATGAGAAATCAATAAACATTTCGGTATCATGAGTGGGATGCTGCTTAACAAATACCTAAACACATGGAAGTTGATTTGGAATTAGGTAAGGAGAACAGTTTGAAAGAATTTTAAGAGGCATCATAGAAAAAGTATAGATTGCTTTGAAAAAACTATTGATATAAAAATGAAAGTTAGGAACTCTGCCAGTGAAAGCTCAGAGGGAAGTGAGGAACATGTTTTCAAAAACTAGAAGAAAAAAAAAAGCAGCTTATCATATAATGACAAAAAACCCTACCTGAATTGTTATCTGACAGTTGTGTGAAAAGGAATACTTACAAGTAATGAACTTGTATATTTAACTGAGGAGATTTCTAAGGAAAGTAATGAAGGCACAGCCTGGGTTCTTCTTTCTGATTATAGTAAAGTGAGAGAAGAAAAAGGTACATTAGGGGAAGAACTTTTCAGAAAAAAGTAATCATGATTTAGTGATTTGGGAAATTTTCAGGTTATTTAGGTTGCAAAAATATGCTATAATTCAGAGACCCATTGCAAGCAAAGCGTGCCCTAAAGAGAAGCCAAGAAAATGGCTGGTCAGCCTTTTGCTAGTGCTTTGGAAGAATCAAAAGATATGCATATTCATTCACAAAGGTCCGTTTGAAGAGATGAAGCATGTAACTTACAGATCTCAACCATCTGGAGTAGAGATGTGAGTTTTCAGAAACTATCTGCAGAGGAACCTCTTGTTTTATGGCGTAAATTCCTGTGACATGCAAAGGAGACATACAAGGATTTTGAGATCGTTATATCAGCGTAAACAGTGCCCTCTTGGACTGCAAGAGACAAAGAAGCATGAAATCAAAGAAGGGTGTCAATCCTCCAAAATACTATAAGAGGGAAACAGGCTGATCTAACTACTCGGCCTTCAAGAAAAAGGAAGATAACTCAGGGGTAGAGCTTTGGGTCCAGAGGGGAGTCCCATGAACCACAGTGGGTTGTTCTCAATTTTTTAACCCCAGTGGAGTTACCCCAGTTACTTTTAAAAAATTATTCACGACCAGTGGTTTTATTTCTTCTGTGCTATTATCTTTTTGGCTATGTTTATAATTGTTATCATATGACTATTCCACCATCATATTTTATGAGCAGATAATTTGTTTTCTAGTTTCACAGGTTGACAGATGGATCATATCCAGAGTCTCATCCCTACTTGATTTAGATGATGAGATTTGAAACTTGTGAATTGACTATATTTTGATAAGATTTGGACCTATAATGGGTTGAGGCATTCAAGGGTATTGGGATAGCGTGGAACAATAGCTCCCTTGAGTAAAAGAATTAGTCTTCCCTTGCCTGAAAACCTGGATGGTCTCCTCAGAGGTAGTTACTTTGCTGACAATGCTGATCTTCTTAGAGCCCATCCCCAGTACTTCTCATTGGTTCTAGACCTGTAACCAGACTTGAGACACGCAATGCACCAGAGAATAACATACAATGATCCATGAGGACACACCACATACATCAAAATCATTACAATATAAACTTCAGAAATACTTACAGAACTTAGGGATGCTAGACTAAGATTACAGAAACCTTTAAATTCTAATTATTTTCCTTCCATTATATACAATCTCCCTGCATTAGGTTTCTTTGGGAATCTAGAATGAAGATTTATCATTTATATTTGTAACAGAATAGACCTTCCTCAAGAGAACACCAGCCTTCCCTTCATTCAGGAGCTCTGTGTCTGGGAATTGAGCAAGGGCCATGATTTTCTATTGTAATGATTCAAGTCAGACTTCCTTTATGAAATTTAGAGTTTTTCCACTTACACTTCAAGTTTTGATTTAAAAAACTTGTATGTATTTTTTGTATGCACTTCTTTTACTAACTTGAGATATTTGTCCTGAATTACTTTTCTCTTTGCTTTTGTTTTTTCAGAAAGGACAAAGGGGTAATATATTTTGTGATCATGTAAGATTTATTGTTTTGCCCTTTCATAGAGATGGTGTCCAGAATTCTTGGATCTTACTCCTTGTCTCTGGAAAACACGTAAATACATTTTTTTTTCCTGTCTTCCAGAGTTCAAGATAAGAAATCCAATGTGATTTTCTTTCCTTTGTAAGTTAATTTATGTGTATGTCTGCATGTATATGTATGTATTAATGCCTGGAATTATGAGTTTTTTTCATAATTTTTATCAAAATGTGTGTCATTTAAAAACTAATTATGCCTAGCATCTTTCAACATACAAAAGCAAAGTATTTATTCTATTGTGCTTTTAAACTTCAACCTTTATGTTTTGTGGCTTTATTGTCATATCATTGCTCCATTGGATTTTTTTTTCTTTTTTTGTAGCAGGGATTGAATTCAGGGGTGCTTAACCCCTGAGTCACACCCCCATCCTTTTTTATTTTTTATTTTGGGACAGGGTCTTGCTAAGTTGCTTAGGGCCTTGTTAAGTTGCTGAGGCTGGTTTTGAACGTGGAATTATCCTGCCTCAGCCTCCTGAGCCACTGGGATTACAGGTGTGCAACACTGTGCCTGGCTCCATTGAATCTTTTACATTCAAAATTTTGTTTCTGGAAGTATCTACTCTATTTTGGTGTTTCTCTAATGAAGTTTAGAATTTAAGTTCTATGGTTTAAAATTTTTTTTCAGTAAATGTTTTTGTTTTATTTTTTGATCCTTCATTTACCAATATTTTCTTACATGCCATTAATTTCCATATATATGTATATATAAATATATATAAACATATATATACATATATATTTTTTTTATTGTCCTCTCTGTATATGTTAAGTGCCTGGATGGGAGATAGCTGTCTTGTTTTTTGCTCTGGTATTCCTTTGCAGGCTACTGAACCCATTTTTAAAAGTAACCTGAGACCATCTTTTTTGTGTTCTGTAACAATACCTGTGTAAGTCAGGTTGCTGGGATCTTTCAGTTGGTGGTGAATAGGCAAGAAAGAGTTAAATGAGAAACTTTACTGGCGAGCAAGCAGTGGGAAGAAACTTAATATGCTTGTCTATCAGCTCTCTCAAACTCTCTTTAGTTTGAGAGAGAAAGAGTGTGTGTGTGTGTGTGTGTGTGTGTGTGTGTGTGTAGGGTAGAGTTGGTTCTTCTGTAGCATCACTAAAAACGGGGGCAGGTCAACCCAGTGGAACAGTTCCTCCCGAGAACAACCGGCAATGCTCGAACTAGAGGATTTCCTTGTGTTGGGGGCATCCTAGGCTCAAATAGCCAGGTCTTGTTCCAGTAGATGAAAAAAATCAATACACTTCACCTTGGTTTCCACCATAGTGATCAGCTTTCTCCTTGGATGTCAGGCCTTTGATCCTTATATCTTTGTAAATGATGCTATGCACAAAGTACCCAAACCAGGCCAGCAAACTGTCCATAGGACACTAAATCCTAAGACAACCATAATTTCTTCTTTGCCCTCTCTGCTCCTAAGGCCCTTTCCAATTAGCTGTTTGTCCTGCTCATCAACTGGAAGACAGAATGGTATGTGCTCAGGCCCACCTCTTCCCAGGATGAATTACTGTTGTTTCTTCGACTTCTTTCCCTCTGTTTTCTGTTTCCTCCTTTGAGAATACTCTGTAGACAGATATTGGGTCTACTGGAGCTGTCTTGTTTTATACTGTTCTAAGTTATGAAAATGTCCTCGGTTTGATCTTCCAGTTCTTCAGTTGTGTATTTTCTATTATTCAGAGCTTCTATTAAGTTTCTTATTTTGGCAATTATATCTTTGTTTTTCAAACTCTTTTGTGTTCATAACTGTTCCTTTTTATTCAGTAGTGAGGTCTTGCTTTACAGAAATGCTGCCCTTTTCAAAAGACTCTGAAGATATGAATTCAACCTTTTCACAATTTTTCTTCTGTTTCTTGCATGGTTTTTTACTTTGAGATCAGTTATGCTGTTTGTTCGCCTTTGCATTTCTGTTTTAGGCGTGGTTCTTTTCTCAAATGTGTTTTGATTATGGGAGCCCATTCCTATTAATTAACAGAGTAGGTTGATGACAAAGTGGTTGATGTGCATTTCTTCAGCAACAGTAAACTGTAGCTGCATCTTCCCTGAATGGGTATGTGTATTTGGGGGTCTCCAGAGATGGGTTAAGCAGAGAGGTGAAAGCACACAAGCAGGTGTCTTTCCAATCACTGGGCTCTGGGCAGGCAGATTAGACTGGGACTCCTGATATTAATTGCTCAAGTTCAGAGGCATTACTCTAGATAGAGTGCTTGTTAAACATTTTTTTATTGGCACATCATAATTGTACATATCCATGATACACACTGTGATATTTACATACATATATACGTGTGATGATCAAGTCAAGGTAATTATCATATATACCTCTGCAAACATTTAACATTTCTCTGTGTTGGGAACAAAGCCCTCTTTTCTACATATTTTGAACAATAAATTACTATTAACTATAGTTAGCCTGCTGTGCTAGAGAATACTAAAATACTCCTTCTAATTGCGATTTGTACCTGATGACCAACCTCTGTCACCCTCTTCCTGCTGATCTTCATAAACTCTGATAACCACTATTCTACTTCCAGTATCTTCGAGATTATCTTTGTAGATTAGGATGGAGTGCCTTATGTCATAAATAATGGTAATCAATCTGTCTCGGTGTTATTTGTTTTATTTTGAACTGAAGTAGGTCGTCACTTATGAACTCCCCACTTACACATAGAAAATGAAAACAGCTGAGGTTATTTTTGGTGATTATGTAAAGTAGCACCATATAAACAACGTTCCAGTTCAATTCAAAGCTTATTTTAAGTCTTTTAATATCTTCAGACTATAAGAGGATTTATAAGCACTGCTGTGGTTGAAAATGATTGCCTTCCTCTTTTAAAAAGAAAAAGAAAACAGACCAGTGTATATATTTGTTTATATTCTTTTTTCAGTGGAAGGGAGAACACAAAAAAATCAAGACATTCTAACTATGTGAGATCATTATACAAATGTGTGTTAGTTTTGTTCTGTCTTTAGATAACTATGAAATTAATTACATTTTACAGTTCTTTTCCTTTACTTATTTGTTCCTCTTCACAGCAAATCTTACTCTGTCTAGAACATTATATGTAAATTAAGAGGCCAAATAAAAAGCCTGGGCCTTACTTCATTGCAAGTTCAAGTTTCTATACTACTGCCACATTCCATGCATCATTCATTCATCTTCATGCTGGTATGCTTTGGTGAGAAGCACTCTGGCAAATGCTGAGGGAGGTTGCTGCAGCTGGTAAGAGGGATCCGACTCAAAAGGCAAACACATTCCTCCTGTCTCATTGGAGGTGTGAACTTTCAAATCTGTATACTTTTGGGTACTAAATCAGATGTGAAGGGACACAAGGTCGTGGTACTTCACGTCTGCTTTCCCACCTTCTTTTTGTCTTGTACACACAGGGGAAATATTTCTCAACTCTATAACCTCCTAAAAATGACAGCAGG
Source organism: Aplodontia rufa (assembly GCA_004027875.1). Lineage (NCBI taxonomy): Eukaryota > Metazoa > Chordata > Mammalia > Rodentia > Aplodontiidae > Aplodontia > Aplodontia rufa. The sequence goes on along the minus strand of PVKS010013095.1, from coordinate 34,808 downwards.
TTTAGGACTGCTTGTCAGCTAGGTAACTCCCAGGAGATCCCATGGCCAGTTTTTTTTTTTTTTCCCTGTGATTTCTAAGTCCACAGTCATTTTAAGACTGAATCACTCCAGAGGCTCCAAAGTCAGACTCATTGCAACTCAGCTGTTACTAGATGTTCATAGAATAAGAAAAAAAAACACCCAGCAAAATTAGACGTTAATGGATTAGTGTGAACAAACATACCAGTCACACCTGATCATAAGGGCTGCAGCTCTAATTATGTCATCACTGAAAATCTATTAAAAAAAAGCAGCTAAGGGGTACTTGGTGTTCTTGCATGGATTGGGATATGAGATCATCTGTCTTTGCTTCCTGTCTCTCATTCATGGTTAGAGAAATATCATTATCATCAGCATCATCATCATCAGCATCAGCATCATCTGTTTTGATTTATCTGAATAGCTGGCTGAAATAGGCCTCTGGGAACATTTACATATCCAATTACACCAGGGTGATTATTCATATCCTTAAAACTTCCTTGCACATAAAAATGCCTGACCTAGCAGAAATTTCTTAATAATAACGTTTTACACTTTTAAAGTACTCTTAATGTTTTAAAAGTTTTTCATATCCATTTTCTTAAATTGAGCCTCAGCACAATGCTGAGTTTGATAAGTAGGTCTCAAATATTATCTTCCTTTTACAAATGAGGATTTAGAAGACCTAATAATGACTGAAGTCAGTCAACCAGCTGGTATTAGTTAGAACTGAGATTGCATCCTAGGTATTTCTTCCTGGGCTTGGTGAGATAGCACTCTCTTTTCCCAGGGTTTATGGAGGCCAGTATCTTTATATTGCAGTGAAAATAACCTCAGAGTCTTGAGTTTACTTCTGAGAAGGTGGAGTATGTTGCTCTGTCATGTCTGCTCTCAGGTATCTAAAAGCCTTGGTGATGGAGGACGGAGGCCCAGGACACGTCAGGAGGGTAGGTTCACCAACGTTGATTCCTACCTGTGTTACCCTGGAAAGGGTGCCTAGAAACTAAGAGGCTTCCGGAGCAAGCTTTGCACTCTGTTGAGTTCTTCCTCGTAGATTATTCATTTGGTAATTAGTGCCTCATGAGCCCTTTATTTTCTTGTAGCTATGTGATTAAAAACATGTTTTAGAATGATCATTGAGGTTGTCTCTCCGATATCCATTACACCTTGTTACTACCTGCCGCACATTTTTTCAGGTAGTCACACTTTCCCCAGGAGGCCATGTACTTTGAGGAGTTCTGACTTGTGTTTTGCTGTTCTTGCATTCTCTGTAATTGTCAACAAATGTCTTGGTTTACATAGCAAATTTGTTATCCCAGTTTGCTGGGATGTGATCTCTACCCCTCACTGTAGGAGTAGGGCATGTCATATAATTAAAGTCTTCATAGTTCAGTGAAATCTCAAACTCTGTCAATACAATTGATTCAGTGATGAGCATGGGTGTGAATGAGGTCCAATGAAAGAGAAGGAAAGGTTTGCTGGAGGTTCATAAGAAAGTAGGTTCCTTGCTTCTCTAAGATAGCTTCAATTTACCTGCTATAGACAGGACAGAACAAACAAATATAAGTAGGTATTGCTGGGCAGCAATTCTGAATGTAAAAGTGGGATCCAAGAAGAACATGATGCTCAAACGGTGGAAGGCAGCATTTGTCAGGGTAAATTAGGTTATGCTGAAGTAACAAAAAACCTAAAATGTCCATTGCTTGGCAAAACAAAGATTATTTTTCACAGTAGCTTGTCAGTGAGTATTGGCATGGGCCTTTGTTCCATACAGTCCTCCAGGGACATGGGTTTATTGAAGTTCTACCATCTTATGATGTTGCCATCATAGGTTTCAGACTACTCTGAGGCAGAGGGAGGTTTGCTGTCCTGGTTTGCCCAGTCCCGGCCGGCAGGGACCAGACAAAGCATTCAACTAGACCCGTTTGCTCTTAAGTTCTCCAAACACTTTATTTCTCTCTTAACCACGGCTAACGGCCTCCAGGCGCTTCCCGCCTTCCCTCTCTTAGAGTCTAGGCCCTTAAGGCATTACATTTAGAGTCAAGGCTATTCACATTCAGAGTCCTTGTTTCTACTGCCATACCAGAGTCCGTCTTTCTGCAGCCGAGGCTCTTACTGCCTGCATCTTCTACCGCTGCTGATCTCTCCGCCGACTCTGCTGCTGCTGCCTCTCTGACTCTTAGGCAGCAGGCGGTGGTCTCTCAGGCAGCTTGCGGTCGTCTCTCTGCTTTCCTCCTGACTGCTGCTTGCTTGCTTCCTTCAGGACAGGGCTGCTTCCTTGCTCGCTTGCTTGCTTGCTCTACCTGACTAGCTGCTACTCTATTTATCCATTACAACAGCCAATAGGGGTACAGTCAAATACGTTTATCCAATTGTACCAATGAGTGACCAAATAGCTTAGTCCTGCGGTCAGGCATTACGTCACTAAGGAAGATACAAGCCAGCTGGGTCAGAGTTGTTTACCACCAATTCTCTTACAAGCCAGGTGGACCTCATGTTGGGGGAATCCCCAACACTGGTTTGGCCTTGAAGTGGCAGAGTTCACTGTCTAAAACAGTGCTGTCTAACAGAAATACAATACCAGCCAGAAGTGTAATTTTTTATTAATATTGTTATTGTTATTTCTGTATTAGAAGAGAATACCTGTTTGGAAAGTTTGCTTTTTTATCTTTCTTTTCTGTGTTTTAAATTAAGTTATAAGACAGGCGGTTCATACCTGTAATCCCAGCAACTCCCGAGGCTGAGGCAGGAGGATTGAAATTTCAAGATCAGCCTTAGCAACTTAGCGAGGCCCCAAGCAACTTAGTGAGACCCTGTCTCACAATAAAAAATAAAATAGGGCTGGAGATTTTGCTCCTCAGTGGTAAAGTGTCTCTGGCTGGATTTAATCCCCAGTACCAAAA
>PVKS010013095.1:0-31787 GCA_004027875.1 Aplodontia rufa | reverse complement strand
AATTGGTGCATTACAGGTATACATAAAAGTGGAATTCATTGTGGTGTCTTTATACATGCATGTAGCATAATTGGTCAGTTTTATTCCACAGTTGCTTCCCTCACCCACTGCTCCTCCCTTTCCCTCCATTCCTGTTTTCTACTCCACTATTCTTTTTAATTTCATGGTATTCCCCACCCCTTTTTTTCCTTATGTCTCCCTAGCTTCAACAAATGAGAGAAAATATTTAGCCCTTGACTTTCTGAATGTGGCTTATTTCACATAGTATGATCTTAAGTCCATGTATTTTCTAGTAAATGACACAATTTCATTCTTTATGGCTGAGTAAAACTCTATTGCGTGTGTATACAGCACATTTTCTTTATCCTTTCATCTGCTGATGGGCACCTAGCTGGTTCTGTAACTCGGCTATTGTGAATTGTGCTGCTATAAACATAACCTTCATGCATGACGATAGTGTGCTGAGTTTAGTTCTTCCTATAAATACCGAGGAACAGGTAGCTGGGTCACATGGTGGTTCCCTTTCTAAACTTTTGATGAATCTCCATACTGCTTTCCACACTGGTTTTACTCATTTGCAATCCTACTAACAATGCAAAAGTGTACCATTTCCCCAGCATCCTTGCTAGCAATGATTGTTATTTGTATCCTTGATGATTGCCATTCTAACTAGAGTGAAATGTAATCTCAGTGTAGTTTTGATTTGCATTTCCCTAAATGTTAAAGATGTTGAACATTTTTTCACATATTTTTTGGCCATTTATATTTATACTTTTGAGAGATATCTGTTTAGATCATTTTTCCATTTATTCATTGGGTTATTTGTTTTTTTTTTTTTTTTGGTGGGGGAGCGTTAAGTGTTTTTGTTTGTTTGTTTGTTTTTTGTTTTTTAGTTCTTTGTAAATTCTGTGTTAATTCCCTGTCAGAACAGTAACTGGAAATGATTTTTCTTCCATTCTTTAGGCTCTCTCTTCATGTTCTTGTTTCCTTTGCTATGTAGAAGCTTTTTAACTTGATGTTATCCCCACTTATTGATTCTTGGTTTTCTTTCTTTCTTTCTTTCTTTTTGTTTTAAAGAGAGAGGGACAGCGAGAGAGACAGAAAGAGAGAAACAACTTCATTTAGTTTCTCACATGGCCCCAGTTGCTCCAACACTTAGCTGTGTACGTGGTGCCGGGGCCCGAACCCGGGTCCCCGTGCTTGCCAGGCAAGCGCCGAAACCACTGAGCCACCGCTCCAGCCCCTTGGTTTTATTTCTTGAGTTTTCTGTGCCAATATGTTGGTGTATTGAGCCTACGTTCTCTTGTAAAGTTGTAGTGTTTCTGATCTAATGATCTGGTCTTTGGTCCTCTCTGAGTTGATTTTTGTGCAGGGTGAGACACAGAGATCCAGTTTCATTTTTTGACAGATGGATGTCCAATTTTTCCAGCATCAATTGTTGAAAGGCTGCACTTTCTTCTATGTGTGCTTTTTGCGCCTTTGTCAGGGATTAGATCACTGTATCTACATGGATTTGTCTCTGTGTCTTCTCTGCTATTACTTTGGTCTTCGTGTCTGTTTTTATGCCAGTACCATGCTATTTTTATTGCTATAGCTCTGTAGGACAATTTGAGTCCAGGATTGTGATATCTCTAGTCTTGCTCTTCTTACTCAGTATTGTGTGGGCTATTCTGGGTCTGTTGTTCTTCCATTTGAATTTTAGGATTTTTTCCCTGGTTCTGTGAAGAATGTTGCTGGTATTTTGATGGGGATTGAATTGAATCTGTGAATCACTTTTGGTATTTGGGCCATTTTGACAATATTAATTCTGCCTATTCAAGAATGTGGCAGGCCTTTCCCTTCTCTAAGGTCTTCTATTTCTTTCTTCAGTTCTGTAATTTTCACTGTGGAGGTCTTTCATCTCCTTGGTTAGATTTATTCACAAATTGTTTATTTATTTTGATGCTATTATGAATGGAATTATTTTTCTGATTTCTTTCTCAGAAGGTTCATTATAGGAGTATAGGAAAGCTATTAATTTTTGTAAGTTGATCTGGTATTCTGCTATTTTGCTGAATTTACTTTTCAGCTCTAGGAGTTCTTTGGTGATGTTTTTGGGTTTTCGAAGCATAGGATCGTATCATCTGCAAATAGAGATAATCTGACTTCTTCTTTTCCTATTTGTATGCCTTTAGTTTCCTTTTTTGCCTGATTGCTCTGGCTAGAGTTTCAAAAACTACTGGAATAGGAGTGGTGAGAGTGAACATCTTGTCTTCTTCCTGATTTTAAAGAAAATTCTTTCAGCTTTTCTCCATTCACTATGTATACACAGTAAAATATATCTTCCCCACATTTTTTTTTGTGTGGTGGTACTGGCTATTAAGCCCAGGGTCTCAACCTGCTAGGCAGTGCTCTGTCATTGTGCTATCCCACCATTCCATTTTATTTTTTATTTTGAGATGGAGTCTCTCCGAATTGCTCAAACCGATCTCAACTTTGCCATTCTCCTTTCTCAGCTGCCAAAATAGCTAGGACTACAGGTGTACACCACTGTAATAGTTTGCAATGTTACCACCAAGGCTTAGAACAGTTCTCTTGCCCTCAGAATTACCGTTCCTCCACCCTCGGTCCCTGGCAACCACAGGTCTGTTTTTCGACCCTGTCATTTTACTTTTCTAGGATGTTGCATAAGCGGAATCACAGAGTATGTAGTTTTTTGACTCTGACTTTTTTACCCAGCACCATGCATCCGAGATCCATCTATGCCATGGGGCATATAGATAGTTTATTTATTTTTTATTGCTGAGTACTGTACTATTCTATTGCATGGATATACCATGGTTTGTTTATTCATTTCCTAGTTGAAGGACATTTGGGTAATTTTCAGTTTTTGATGACTAATAAAACCAGAAAAAGCAGCCACATACAGTTTAAAATGGATATAAGCTTTCATTTCTCTTGGGTAATTGTTTAGGATTGTGTAGCTAAGTCATATAGTAAGTTTATATTTAACTTTAAAGGAAATTGCTGGATGATTTTCCAAAGTAACTCTATCCTTTTGCACTAAAGTCAACAGTATCTATGAGAGTTCTAGTTGCTCTACACCCTTGTCAGTGTTTGAAATTAACATGTTTTTTAAATTTGGAAAATAACTTAATGCCCAAATGTGGTTTATTTTTTCATAAAACTTGTCATTTATTATGAATAAGAGGTATCCAATAAGTGTTTAGTTAAGGTGAAGTTTGAATGTTTTAAATTTAATAGTTTGCAACTTTTAAGGACTATAATTTGCTCGTATGTGACATCTCCCTTCAAATTATAACAGCAAGTGACACTTTTAATGCCCCTTTCTCAGATAAGCTGAGAGCACTTAGAGAAGTAATTTGTTAATACTACAGATACATTCTTGAGGAAAAAGTTTAAAAATCTGTGAATCAACTCTATCCTACATCTTCTAAAACTGAAAGTCAAAAGATCGGGCTAGGTGTTAGAGAGTAAAAACAAAGTCTTGGAGCCCATTTATTCCTCTTGTTTTCTAGTATCTACTCATTCTTGTCTTTAGTTCTGTATTTATAAATTCATGATGATCATTTGATTCTTGTAAGTCATACCTAACATTAGGATTCATTTTGACATAATTATAAAAGCATGGAATATAATTTGTTCTAATTCAGTCCTCAGTACTTCCCTTTTTAAATTTATTTTTATTAGTGCATTATAGTTTTACATAATATTGCGATTAGTTGTCACATATTCCTAAATGCACACAATTCAGCAATACAATTTTTTCAATATCCCCACCCCACATCCATCTACCTCCCTCCTCCTATCCCCTGATCCCTTGCCTTTCTTCTGGGTCCTATATTGTTCCTAAAAACCCCAAATACAGTGACATAATTCTTATACCTATGAAGAACATTTTTTATATATATGGATATAGTATATGCTGTGACATTTATAACTGCTTGGAATGTACCTTGCTTTATCTCAGTTCCAACATTTCCCCTTCTCCTCCTTTCCTATCGTCCCTTGTTATTCTTCATAATATTTGACAAAGGGATTAAACATTTACGTTTTTGTACAGGCATGCAGTATAGCTTGTTCAAATACCTTATGAAGTATCTTGCAACTGCATCTCATAAATATTAACATTTTGCATTTTTGTTCTATGGATCTAATATATATGAGTTTGTCTATTTTACTCAGGAGCCTGGGTTTAGATCCAGCCTTCACAAATGAGGGAAAACATTTGGCCCTTGACTCTCTGTGTTTGACTAACTTCACTCAGCATGATTTCTTCCAATGCCATCCATTTACCTTCAATAGATGCAGTATCATTGTTTCTAATAGCTGAGTAGAACTCCACTGTATATATATACCAGAGCTTTTGAATCCATTCATCCAGTGAGGGACATCTGGGTTGGTTCTATAATTTAGCTATTGTAAATTGAGCTGCTGTGAACATAGATTTTGCTGTGTCGCTGTAATGTGCTGATTCTAACTCCTCTGGGAAAATACCCAGAAGAGGGATAGCTGGATTGTATGGTGGATCCAACCCTAATTTTTTGAGGAGTCTCCACACTGCTTTCCAGAGTGACTGGACCAGTCTGCAATTCCACCAACAGTGTGCTAGTGTTCCTATCTCCCCGCAACCCCTTCAGTATTTGTTATTATTTGTATTCTTCATCTTTGCCAGTCTGACTGGAGTTGAAATATTAAGGTTGCTTTTATTTGCATTTCTCTGATTGCTGGTGATTTAGAACACTTTCTACATGTATTCATTGGTTTGCTCAATGTCCTTTGTTGAGAAGTTTCTGTTTAGCTCTCTCGCCCATTTATTGTTTGGATTGTTTGTGTTTTTGTTATTGAGTTTTTTGAGTTCTATATAAATTTTGGATATTAGCCCCTTCTCAGAGGAATCACAGGCCATGATTCTCTCCCATTCTGTAGGTTGTCTCTTGACTGTTTTGACTATTTCCTTGGCTGTACAGAGACTTTTTAGTTTAATGGCATCCCACTCATTGATTTTTGGCTATAATTCTTTCACTTTAGGATCCTTGTTTAGGAAGTCATTACCAACTCCCATATGCTGGAGAGTTGGTCCTAATTTTTCTTCTAGCAGATGTATGGTAGCTGGCTTAGTTTCCAATTCCTTGATCCATTTAGAATTGATTTTTGTGTATGGTGAGAGATAAGGATCTAATTTCAATTTTTTGCAAGTGGCTGTCCAGTTTGTCCAGCACCATTTGTTGAATAGGTTGTCTCTCCTCCATGTTATACTTTGACCCCTTTTGTCAAAGATCAGATGTTTAAAGATTTGGGCCTTTGTCTCAGAGTCTTCTATTCTATTTCATTGGTCTTCATTCCTATTTTGGTACCAATACCATGCTGTTTTTAATACTAGAGCCCTATAGTATAATTTTAGATCTGGTACTGCAAAAGTACTCCCTTTTCCTTCCCTCCTTCTTTCTCTCCTCCCTCCCCCTTCTCTTTACTCTACTGATCTTTCTGCTATTTACTTACAGTTATTTTTTAACTAGTGTCTTGTGGATGTACATGACGGTGCGGTCCACTGTAGTATTTTCACATGTGTACATAGGACAGTTGGGTCAGATTCCACTGTCTTTCCCTATCTCATCCCTCCTGCCTTCCCTTCATTCTCCTTCTTATGGTCCACTGATCTTTCTTCTTTTTTTTTGTCCCCTCTTTATGCTGAATTAGCGTCTGCATATCAGAGAAAACATTTGACCTTTGATCTTTTGGGACTGGCTTATTTCACTCAGCATGATAGTTTTTATTTCCGTCCATTTACTGGCAAATGCCATAAAGTCATTCTTCCTTTTATATTTTGTTTTTTAAAATTTTTTTATTAAGGAGTTATTATACAATCACAAATGCATACAAAGTAGCAATATGACATGCATTTGTTCTTAAACTAGAATTACCTCCACATCGCCCACACCTCAGTTTCTTTATTCTTCTAAATTTTGCCTCTGCAAGTGATATAAATGTTCAGATTGTGAATTTTCCTGAATTAAATAACCATATAAGTATTATTCAGATTCTCAGAGGGGTAAAAAGTATGCTACATTGTTGATTGTCTCCCTAGATCCGTCCCTATCCTCCTTCCCTTTTCTCTTCCCTCCCAGGTCTCCCCTCCCTCAGGTCATTCTTCTTTATGGCTGAGTAATACTCCATTATGTATATATACCAGTTTCTTTAACCATTCATTTGTTGAAGGGCACCTAGACTGGCTACATAGCTTAGCTGTTGTGAATTGTGCTGCTATGAACTTGATGTGGCTGCATCACTGTTGGGAACATGAGGTTCAGCTGGCTTGTAAGAGAATTGGTGGTAAACAACTCTAAGGGGTCCAGCTGGCTTGTAATTAGCAAATTGCCTGACCGCATGACTAAGCTATTCGGCCACTCCTTTGTTACAATTGGAGAAAGGTGTTTGCATTGTACCCTATTGGCTGTTGTAATGGATAAATAGAGTAGCAGCTAGTCAGGTAAAGCAAGCGGCCCAAGAAGCAAGCAGCCAAAGGAAAAGCAGCCAAAGAAGGAGCAGCCAAAGGAGAAGCAGTAGCCAGAGAAGAGCGAGAAAGCAAGCAGCCGCGTCCTGAAGGAAGAGACCACAGAAGCAGTCAGAGAAGCAGCAGCAGCAGCAGCAGAGACGTCAGAGAAATCAGCAGCGGTAGAAGATCCAGGTCCCTTGTTCCAGCCGCCGGCGTTTGCCCCCTTGTTCCCGGCTCCCCAACCCTCCCTAACTCAGCCCCTCGGAGGATGGCTCAGGCTTGCTGGGTCACCCTGCCCGTTCCTCGCTCTGGAGTGCAGCGGGGAGTGACTCCGCGCCCCATCCCCGCCCTAACTCGGCCCCTCGGAGGACGGCTCGCAAGGTCGTTCTGCCCGCTTCTCGCACAGGAACGCTGCGGGGAGCGACTCCTCTTCCCCCCGTCCCCAGCCCTGTCCGGCCGGCGCCCGGTTCCCAGTGTCCTGCTGGTCCCCTGGGGAACGGCTAAGGTCCCCCGAGGCTGTTCCACCCGCTCCCCGCTCCAGAACCCAGGGGGGAGCGACACATCACTACAGTATGCTGATTTTAAATCCCTTGCATATATTCCAAGAAGTGGAATAGCTGGGTCATGTGGTGGTTCCACTTCTAGTTTTATGAAGAATCTCCATACTGCGGTCTGGAGTAGTTGCAGTAATTTACAGTTCCACCAACAATGTATGAGTGTACTTTCCCCCTATATTCTCACCAATATTTATTGTTCTTGTATTCTTGACATTTGCCATTCTGACTGGAATGAGAGTAAATCTCAATATAATATTAATGTGCTAAAGATGTTGAACATTTTTTCATAAATTTATTGATCATTGGAATTTCTTCTTTTGAGAAGTGTTTAGTTCTTTTGCCATTTTATTGATTGGTTTGGGTTTTTTTGGTGTTTTTTGAGTTGTTTGTATATTCTGGATATTAATGTCCTATACAGGAGTGGCATTAATTAATTAAAGTGGCAGAGATTTTCTCCCATTCTGTAGGTTCTCCATGCTCTTGTTTCCTTTGCTGTGAAAAAGCTTTTTAATTTAATGCCATCCCACTTGTTGATTTTTTGCTTTATTTCTTATGCTTTAGGAGTCTTGTTAAAGAAGTGGGTTCCTGGTCTGACATGCTGGAGTTTTTGACCTACATTTTCTTCTAGCAGCTGCAGGGGTTCTGGTCTAATTTGTAGGCCTTATGTCCACTTTGAGTTTTGTGCAGGGTGAAAGCTAGGGATTAAATTTTACATATGGATTTCTAGTTTTCCCAGCATCATTTGTTTACAAGGCTATCTTTTCTCCAATGTATGTTTTTGGCACCTTTGTCTAGTATCAGATAAGTGTATTTATATGGATTTACTCTGTATCTTCTATTCTGTTCCATTGGTTGGATTTGATGCCCGTACCTTGCTGTTTTTGTTATAAGAGCTTTGTAGCATATATTATGATTTTCAAAAAACATCCTCATGGGTGTGTAGGGAATATCAATTAACCTACTTTTCTAGTAGCTATTTTTAATTTTAAAAAGTAAAAAGAATCAAATAAAATGAGTTTTAGTAATATGTTTTTTTTAACACAATACATACTAAGAATGTTATTTCAACATGCAATTAACATAAAAATTAATGTTGAGATACTCTTTTTTTTTAGTACCAAGTCATCAGAATCTGGTATATATTTTATACTTGCAATACATATTGATTTGTACTAACCATCTTTCAAGCATTCAATAGACACATGTGGATTGAGGCTGGTGTATTGTACAGTGTGGGTCTAGATATGGTCACATTGTTCCACCTAGTTTGTGTGTAGACTGGCAAAATGTGATATCCTATGTATTCAGGAAATGTTGCTGAGCACTGGTAATGTCTGTCACAAAGGCAGGGTGGAGAGAAAGAAAGAATTTAGGTAATGGATAATTATTATTAACTACTAAATTGAATCTCATCTGGAAGTCTTCTAAGGTAGTAGTTTCTATTTATGAATGACAGAAATGCCACATATAGTTAAGCCAGTTTGAAGTGATTTATTCTGCTATATGAAAAATTCCTGCAATATAAATTTTCGTTGCATAAGTAAATATATGTTCAATATAGAAGAAAGATAAAACATAGATAAGCTAAAAAGAGAAATGAAATGTGACCTGGAATCTCAGGGACAATATTTTGGTGTATGTCCTGTAAGATACATGTGAATGAAAATGATTGTATAAAAATGCATGTGTCTCAATTAGGTCCAACACTCCAGCATTTGGGAGTAGGCAAAGACTTTCTCAACATGTCTCCTAAAGTGAAGGAAGTAAAGTAAAAAATCAGTAAATGGGATGCCATAAAGCTAAAAAGCTTTGCACTGCCAAGGAAATAATACAAAATGTCAAGAGGCTTCCTACAGAATGGGAGAGAATCATGGCCTGTGAGTCTTCTAACAGGGATCTCATACCCAGAATCTCCAAAATGCTCAAAAATCTCAACCTCAAAAACACTAACAATGGGGCTGGAGCAGTGGCTCAGCGGGTACGGCGCTTGCCTACCATGTGCAGGGATGCGAGTTCAAACCCCAGCACCATGTACACAATGAAGGGTTGGAGCAACCAAGGCCATGTGAAAGACTGAATAAAGTTGATTCTCTCTTTCTCTCTCTCTTTCACTGTCCTTGTCTCTTAAAAAACAAACAAACAAAAAACACTAACAACCCAATCAATAAATGGGCCAAAGTGCTAAATATCTTCTCAACAGAGGACATTGAACCAGCCAATGAATACATGAGAAAGTGCTCTAAATCACTAATAATCAGAGAAATGCAAATGAAAACTATATTAAGATATCACCTCACGCCAGTTAGATTGGAGAAAATGAAGAAAATAAACAATAATAGATGCTGGAGGGGTTGTGGAGAGATAGGAACACTAGCACACTGTTGGTGGAACTGCAGACTGGTCCAGTCACTCTGGAAATCAGTGTGAAGAATCCTCAAAAAATTAGGGATGAACCCACCATATGATCCAGATATTCCTCTCCTGGGTATTTTTCCAGGGGATTTAGAATCAGCACATTACAGCTACACAGCAAAATCCATGTTCATAGCAGTTCAATTTATAATAGCTAAATTATGGAAACAACCCAGATGCCCCTCACTGGATGAATGGATCCAAAAACTGTGGTACATATATACCATGGAGTTCTACTCAGCAATTAGAAACAATGGTATTGCAGCCTTTGAAGGTAAATAGATGGCTATGGAAGAGATCATGCTGAGTGAAGTCAGCATAACCCAGAGAGCCAAGGGTCGAATGCCTTCACTCATCTGTGAAGGCTGGAGCTGGACCTTGGTCAGTGTGAAAGGTGGTCAACTCTCATGTATTAAATCCAGAAAAAGTGTAATGACACACAACCTAAGGCATTTGTACAGATGTTTTGGGAAGGAGAGGGGAGGAGGTTGGGGGGAAGGGGGAGGGATAAGGATGGGAAATTAGGGGGGTTTCTAGGGGGTAAATCTAATTTTCAGAATATATATATATCATATTGTTTTGTTGGAAGCATTTTTGATTGTTCAACAAATAAATTTCTTAATAAAAAAATGCATGTGTCTCAACTTCCATGAGAAGCCTAACTATACATAGGCAGGCAGAGAAACTCAGAAATTTCAAAAATTAATATACATCTACATGCTCATTTCCAGTTATAGCATGGGGATACTACAGAGGAGACATGAGATCAGGGAATGGATGAAGGGGGGAGATCCTGGACTCTGATCTGCCTTAACTTACCATGTCAATATCCATATATGCATGAATATGTAACAATGACTCCCAATATGTAAGATTATGTCGAACAAAAAAATGCATGTGTGTAAGCAAACATATGGAAACTGCTATGTAGTGAATTATATCCCCCCACTCCATAAACACTTAAGGTATCATTTTTAATTGCTATATAATAGATGTTGGGCAATCCTTAGCTGAAATGCTTGGGAACAGAAGTGTTTTGGATTTCAGATTTTGTCAGATGTTGGACTGTTTGCATATGCATAATGTGATGTCTTGGGGATGAACCTCAAATCTAAATACAACATTCATTTACATTTCGCATATACCTAGAAGGTAATTTTATACAATATTTTTAGTGTGCTCACATTTTATCTGCAACCCATCATGTAAAGTCAGGTGTAGAATTTTCCATGTGTGGAACTGTGTTATCACTTAGAAATTTCAAATTTTGGGCATTAAAATTTTGGATTTTTACTGGGCACAGTGGCACCCACCAGTCATCCCAGGAGCTCGTGAAGCTGGGGCAGGAGGATTGCAAGTTCAAAGCAAGCCTCAGCAACTTAGCTTAGTCCTAAGTAACTTAGTGAGACCCTGCCTCAGAATTAAAAAAAAAAAAAAAAAAAGGCTGGAGATGTGGCTCATTGGTTAAGTACCTCTGCGTTCAATCCCTGATACCAAAAAGAAAAAAAATTTTTTTTTTTAGATTTTCAAATTAGGATGATCAACTGGTATTCCACTTTATGAAGGTCTCACAATTGATACATTTTGTCAGAGATTATTCAGGATATTTCATTGTACATATTGGGGCAGGAACAGAGGTAATGTCTATATTGGAATACCTTCTTATCTGAAGTAAAAGCAGAGTATTTGGAAATCTTGTTCTGGATTTCTATTGCTGTGATAAGGTACCTGAGGAAATCAACTAAAAGGAGACTCACCTTTTCAGACTCACCTTTTCAAGTCCATGGTCACTTGGCTCCATAGTTTTGGGGCCTGAAAGACAAGACCCCAGTAACCTAAATACAACTAGCCCTACCTCTTACAGGCTCCTCCACCTCCCAACACTGCCATCAACTGAGGGCCAAGCCTTCAACACAGGGGCCTTTGGGGCACATTTAAGGTCTGAGCCATACATACTGCCCCTGGTCTCCAAAGACTCGTATCCACTGTGCAGTGCAAACTTCGTCCAGTCCCTCTCCAGAGGTCCCCAGAGCTTTAACAGTTCCAGCATTGCTCCAAAGTCCAAGTCCAAAGTCTTCTCCAGGAATGATAAACTCTTACCTGTGAGCCCCTGTAAAAATGAAAAGAACAAGTTACATACTTCCAGGATGGAATGATAGAGTAAACATTGCCATTCCAGAGGGGAGTAATGTGAGCGTAAAAAGAAAGGACTGGACCAAAGCAAGACCAGAAAGCAGCAGGGCAAACATCAAATCCTGTAGGGGCTGGAGCCATGGCTCGGCAGTCATGGTGCTTGCTTGGCTGTGCGAGGATGAGAGTTCAAACCCCAGCACCACGTACACAACGAGGTGTCAAAGCAACAAAAGCCACATGAAAAACTAAATAAAATTGCTTCTCTCTTTCTCTCACTGCTCCTTTCTCTCTTTAAAACAAACAAACATACCAAAAAAAATCCCACATTAAATCCTGTAGTCCTATATCTGTCATGGGGGGCACATGTTGCTGTGAGGAGGACCCCCAAAGGTTTGGGTAGCCCTGCCCCTATGCCTGTGTTGTTTTCCTCTCAGCTATTTTTCATCTCCCCTGCTGCCCCTAGCCTGGTCTCCTCTGAGTTCTTTCTGTGGAAATAGATAAAAATGGGAATGCATAGCACAGTGACTGTGTAATTAGTAAAGTTAAAAAAATTCTTTCCCTATAGTTTCAGTAATTTTTTCTTATTAAAACTTATTAAAACAAGTGCATAAAGAAGGAGGAGGAGGAGGAGGAGGGAAGGAGGAGGAGGAGGAAAGAAAATGGGAGAAAAAAGGACTTGGAGTTTTTGCTTATTTTATTCCAGGAAAAAGGTCTTAGGCATGAAGTGTAATTTTTCTTGGTTTTAATCTTGCATGTATTTCCAGTGACTGCGAGTAAATTTATTTTCCACAAAAATAAACAGTAAATCAGTATTTCCTTTTTGTAAAATATTATCTAAATTCATAGAAAAGGGTAAGTATATTGAATATATGAGTGAGTCTTACAATTCTACATAGAAATAAACGAAAAAAACCTCTACTAAAAGGCCAATATAAGCAGGCCTTTCAGACACATATAAACATAATAACTATAAGAAGAGGTTTTTCATCTCAAGAGCAAAGAAATGCAGATTTATAAAATACCTATATTTTACTTGGCGAACAGGTTGCGTGAATAACTTGATTCTGGTACTTTCACTTATTGTAAACAAAAGTCTTGTGAGGTGGGCCCTATTATAATGTCCATTTAATAGATAGGAATCTGAGGCTGGAGGGTTAATAGGCCTGAGCACATGGCTAATAAACGGTGTTGAGCTAAGAGCATTTTTACCTTTTGCAATTTCATAGATTAAGTGACACATGACAAAACGATCTAGATGAACACACAAATGGCTTTTGTAAGTGTGTTTAGTGTGGTATTATTTGCAATGCAAAAGAGTAAGAAACAACTTGAAGTGTTCTTCCAACGGGGATGGCAAAATATGTGAGGATATCGCCATAGAATGGAAACTCAAACAGCTTTTAGAAAGAATGAGGCCCTTCGATATGATTCATCTTATAAACTTGTAGTCTTGAAATACTGTTCAGAGGGAGAACAATTCAGGTTACAAAATCGCATATAGATTATGATCCTAATTTTGTAAAAGGAATTCTCTTTAGTTAAGCAGAGAAAAACGTCTGAGTAAATATTCTGTGCTTATCCTTGTGGAGGAATTATAGATCACATTAATTTAGAGCCTATCAGTTTATATTTTTATATTATTTGTATATTCACTTTTTTTTTTTTCAGGGCTGAGGACCGAACTCAGGGCCTTGTGCATGCTAGGCAAGCGCTCTGCCACTGAGCGAACTCCCCAACCCCTGTATATTCACTTTTAATACCATCATTTGAAGCAGAAAGAAAAAAGTAATAAGAATTGTCACACACTGAAACTGACAGACCACAGTAAATACACTAAAACTGCAAAACACTCAGGGCAGGTGCAGGGAAAAGATCAGAGAAGGCACACACAGGAGAGCAGATGATGAAAGACTTCACAGGATGGGGTTGTGTAGATGGAAGATAGGAAAGGTGGATAGGAGAGGGAAAGAGAAAGGAGAGTAAAGTGGGAGAGAAGGAAAGCAGAGTCAAGATGGTTTGGAAAAACAGTAAAACACTGTGCAAATGTCAGCAAAGCCCTGGTGGTAGAAGTAAAGGACCAATGGGAGTTTGACTGATAATATAGCTAAGGATAGTTAGGATAGTTAGGATAGGCTCTGGATTAAAGCAGTACAGGCAGAGCTAACTAATACTCATGGATTTCCCTACAGATCCTATTCCAGTTAATAGTGGGTTGTCACTGGACTTTGAGAAGTACGGAGGCCCTTAAGGGTTATAGTGTCTCCTTTATTACCCCTATGCAGAATTAGGGGGTCATCACATGTTCCAAGATAGTTTGACTACAAAAAGGAGTCAGCAACACCCAGAGGCCAGGATGTGACTGAGAAATAAACTTTTGTTGTGTCAAGATTCTGAGATTTGGGTATTTTCCCGTTTCAGTTTCTGGCTCTAATGTATTGTTGTGTACTAGCTATCCGACTCTGAACTGATTAATAAGTCTCTGAACATCAGTTATTTCATCTGTCAATGGAAAGAACAATGGTACCTACCTCAAAGGGTAATTGTAGGATCACACTGGAAAGTGTACAGTTTAGGCACAAATTATTCAATATATGTTAGCTTTTATCATGATTATCTTTACAAGGATACAATAAATATATACCCCCAAATGGGCAGCAACAAGACAGGTCAATGTGAAGAGATGACAGCAGGGGTGACCTAAGGAAATACCATAGGACATAATAACAAAAGTCATGGGATCTGGATGTGTGAAAAAATATACCTGGGTAATGAACTGCCAGCTCCTATAGGAAGAAGTTTTTGTTATTTTAATGAGGCACTCATTTGTAGAGGTTAATTTACAGAGATAAGATAGTTATTGTGGTTTCCAT
Organism: Aplodontia rufa; assembly: GCA_004027875.1. Classification (NCBI taxonomy): domain Eukaryota; kingdom Metazoa; phylum Chordata; class Mammalia; order Rodentia; family Aplodontiidae; genus Aplodontia; species Aplodontia rufa. The sequence continues at coordinate 17,319 of PVKS010013095.1, read as the reverse complement.
GTGAGATGTCTCCCCCAAAGCTTCTGTGTGAGAGGCGATGCAATAAAGGCTGAGGGGAAATGACTGGGTTATGAGAGCCTTAACCCAATCAGTGAGTTAATCCCCTTATAGGGGTTAACTGGCAACTGAAGGCAGGTAGGGTGTGGCTGGAGAAGGTGGGTCATTGGGGGCGTGCCTTTGGGGTGTGGAGTTTCTCTCTCTGCTTTCTGGAGCCATGCCTTGACCTGCTTCCCTCTGGCACACTCTTCAGCCATGATGTTCAGCCTCACCTCGAATCCTGAGGAATGGAGTTGGCCACTTATGGACTAAGACCTCTGAAACCTTGAACCCCTAAAATAAACTTTTCCTCCTAAAATTGTTCTTGTCAGGTCCTTGGATCACAGCAATGGAAAAGCTGACTAAAAGAGTAGTTATTGTGATTAGTTGCATATCCATAAAAATGCTTACTAAATTTTCATAATAAAATATATTATGCTGATATAATTTCTTTTTCTAACATATCAGTTTAAGTGGCCATAGTAGGTGTTAGATATGCCTGATTTTATTGACGTCTTGGTTGACTCTTTTAACCATTTGATCATCCAAGTCACCTTAGGGCAGGGACTCCAGGATCACCTGCTTTATTACCTAATTAGGGAAGAGGGAAAGATGTGAGCTGGTCAGTGTGTGCTCCTGTGGTGGGGTGGTGGTGGAACGAAAAATGTTATATATGAATCCAATAAATATAACATATGTCATATTCACAGTAGTTTACCCCTCTTCCTCTTCTTTCATCTCTTTTCCTTTTGAAAGTAACACATTTGAATTTAGTAAGTATAACAAATATCTTGAGACCCTGATGAGTGCTATAATAGTATGAATTTTTGAAAATAAGATTGAATTGTTGATTCTGACAAGAACAAATTGTTACTCTTAGTGGTCCCACGTAGAAGGGGTTGTGGTGACAATCTGGTTGTTAGTGTGTGTTTCAAGTTCAGTTTGCAAAACCCTACATGGGATGGAGAAAATGTCCACTTTCTAAAAAAAAGTGGGGGGAGGGAAGAACCCATTTATTAGTAGGAAGTTAGGAGCTCCCAAACCAACGTGATATGGTTGCTGCTTTCAGGGACTTACTATTTTGGTCAGTTCATTCTTTCAACAAATGTTTACAGAGCCATACCATCTGCTTCAGATACAGAGATGAAAAAAATCTCTGTCCTTAGGACCTCCATAGCCCAGTGCAGAGACTGAGGGTGAGTTGCACAATTCCTGGGTCTTCCAGGTCCTCAAGAATCACAGCAAGGTTGTCAAAGGATCCCTGGCTCTTTGCTCTGGATCAATAGTAACAGTCACAAGGACTTGCCATCTTTAATTTATTCAGTTATCCCCAAAGGGAATAGTTCCAAATGGCATCAGTGTGCTTTAGAACAGTGGGTCTGCTTTGTGATGGTGGTGAAAAGTGGAAACAGCTGGGACCCCTGCTGACTCACAGAGAACAGTTCAATGCTCCTTCAAACTGTCCTGGACAGTCTCCCATCACTGCTCAGCTGAGTGAACCAGGCCAATCTTTTCTGCAGGCCAATCGGAACCCAGCCAGTATCTCTCTGATGCAACCGTTCCCACCTTATAAAATGATTAAACCCGGACCAGCTATTTTTATTTGATCCCGTAAAAATAGCTGCTATCTGTCAGTTCTGGCTGGGAAGCAAGGCCTCCAACAATTCAAGTGCGCACCCCAGTTGGTTTTGCCTTAACATTTACTTCCCAGACGTTGGCGTTTGGGGGCGCAGCTGGACCCACCGCGCCAACACAGCGTGTTGTTTCAATGACTGTAGCCCCCAGCGAGAGATAAAGGTGCCTTCGCAGTGGGAGTTCCCCGCCTAAGGCTCACACGCCAAGATTCTCCCAGGCTGCGGGTAAAATCCCAGGAGCGTCCCAGGGAGAGGAAGAAGCACCAGGTTCAGCAAGAGTGGCGGGCTGCGTGTGTGTGTGTGTGTGTGTGTGTGTGTGGGGCAGGGGATGGGGGGTAGCAAGAGCTTTTATGTGGGCATCCTCCTCCATGAATTGGTCCCTCCTCAGTGAGGGGTGTGGATCCAGTTCACGAGCCTCCGGTTGTGCCTGAGTAAGGCCCATGCCACCTTTTTCCATCCCGCCCTTCTGTTCCCGGTAAGACCACTTTTGACCCCGCCCCAGACAAAGCCGATCTGAACTCCAGCCGAAAGAATAAGGGGATCAGGTTGCTCTCTTGGCCTTCCCTCACTCCCCTCCCCGCTTCTCCCTTTCCCCACGTGACTCTCTGGAATCTTTGCCAAAGCTCCGAGTCCCAGGGTCCATTTTCACACCAAGCAAAGGAGAGAGGAAGGAGGCGAGGGAGGCGGAGAAAGGCGTAGTGTGTGTCTTTTAAATGCGGGGATCCAGACGGGGACCTATTTTGTGCATTTCCGGGCTCTCTAGCCTGGAAAGCATTGAGTTCAGGGGGCTTTTCCAGCCTCTCCCCTTCCTCAGTGAATCTAAAATTCTGGCTCCTCCTCCACTCCGGTAACCGCACCTCCACCCTGCAGAGCAGCTCCGGGTGTACGGTACGGTGGCGGGCGTCGGTCTGGAGCAAGCCGCGCCCCCGCAACCCTCCTTACCCGAGCGAGGGGCGGGGGCGAGAAAGTAGCAGCAGCGCCGCCCGCGTCTTCCTCGCAAGCTTTCCAACAGTCTGCAGCAGGGAGCGCAGCCCGGGGCGGCGCGGTGCGGCTGCAGCTCCTGCGAGTTCCGGACCTACCCGCAGCGCTGCACAAAGTTTCCAGTCAGCGGCGCTGGACGCCTGAGGTCCGCTGAGCGAGAGGTGGCCCGGCCAAGAAGTGGGTGTGAGTCGGGTTTTCAGGGTTCCTGGAGACCCCTTCTGCGGACGCAGCTCCAACAATCAAGCGAAGTTTAAAAAGCTAGTCGAGACGTACCTGTGTCCAGGACGTCATTGTTGCGGACCCAAAAGCGGACGCGTCCAACCCCAGGCAAATGCTGCGAGATCAGATCAGTCCGTGATCGGCAACTTTCCGGGTAGACTTTGCAGCGTAGAACTGCGCTTTGCCTCTTTTCTCCCAAGTCCTGCCTTACTGGAGAGCTCGGTCAGCTCCCCGCCCCAGCGGTGTGTGAATTGAATCGCCCGCCGGATCCCGCGCCTCCGAGCTCGTGAGCGTCGCGCTGGGCCTGTCCATCTCCGATTTTTTTCGGAGGAAACAGCCCGCTGTTCCCCACCCTCTGGGCTTCCCGGCTCCGGGCGCCGAAACCTGCAGTTTGGCGGAGAGCGGGCCCTTGGATGCTGAAGGCTGCACTGTGGGTACTGAGGCGGCGATGGGTATCCTCAAAGTGTGGCTCGGGGTGGCCCTAGCGTTGGCGGAATTTGCAGTATTGCCTCATCATTCCGAAGGTAAAAGAGCAGTGCCTTTTGTGTGTGTGTGTTCGTGCAGTTTAAAATGCTTAGCGAGTTTTATGGTGTCGTGGATCAGGTGAAAGTTTTTGGTTTTTTTGGGAGGTGTGGTGGGAGTGGAACTGGAGTGGGCTTTTTCTGAGATTATCTCTCCTGGTTATTTAGCATTCGGATTACAGTCCCCCCACCCGCCCCTCCACGGCCTCCCTTTTCGCCCTAAGTGCGTTTGGGTGGGTGGCAGCTTGAAGTGGCATCTCTTAAATCGGATTTTCTTTTCTTTTTCCTCCTGCCCCCGAAGGAAAAGCAACTACGTAAAGCGTAGGCGAGCAGCGAGCAAGTACTTTTACCTTTGCAAAAAACACTTCAGCTTCTGTAAAACATAAGATCCTTCACCTTAAAGCCCCATCGCTCTTCCTCTCTCCTACCCCAAAAAGTCTCCCCCAAAGTCCAGTTAAGATTTTATAACTAGCTGGTCAGAGCATATTCTGGACGTAGGCAATTTAATTGTACTAAAATAAATCTCCCCAGTATGGATAGTTTGCCTGCTTCCCCAGTGGGTAGGGGGAAAGTGGTTAAGAGTTTGGATACCTTCTCTTATTTGTCCCTCCGCCTCCCGGTTTTGCTCCCGGGCTTCAACCTACATGTAAACCCTGGGAGCTGGGGGAGAGAAAGGAGACTGAAGAGTTATAGCCATGCTATCAAACGCAATCTAGGCTCAGCTAAATAAATAGATCAATAAGTAAATCAGGAGTTTTGGGGTCAGGAGATGCAAGGCCGGGGACCCGAGGCGCTGAGTTCCCACCTGCTCGGAGGAGCCTGGAATGTGGCCCAGTTAGTGCTTAAGGAGGGGGAGGGGAGCGGGGGGCTGGGAGGAAGAGGACTTAACCCACTGCACCAGGCTCTCGGCTTTCCTTCCCGGCTCCATTCATTATTCATCCAGCTGCGGGAAGAAGAGTTCACCTGCCCAGCCGCAAATCTGCGTCGCAGTAGCGGCGGCAGGCGCTGGGCGGGCTGCATTCTCCGCGCTGGTGCTGGCGGGAGACAGCCCCCAACTGCCAGTCCCCGGCGCTGGATTGGGGTCTCTGGAGGTCGGGGGGGTAGGGGGAGGACAAAGCCCTTCCTCCGGCCCACTTCCAGTCACCGGAGCTGTGCCTCCTCTTTACAAGATTCCCAGGAGAAAATAGTCTGGCTTTGGAAATTTACACACAGCAATGGGGACTTTCCCTACTGGTTAAGGTGCTACCTTCCCTCACCCTCCTGGGACGCAGGTGGAGGGTGCCCATCCCCGGGAGAATAAGTCTGGGACCTATGCAGACTTCTTCAAACAGTGCATATCCTGTAGAAATATGTATTGTGTGTGTGCATACTTTAAAAAAAAAAAGAAAACTTCGCAGGATCTAATTATACTAATTAAGCAGACGTGAGACTCTGCCTAGGCCACCCAAATCTCAATTTCGGACTTAAGAAAAATCAGTTTCACTTGGTAGCAGTTTCTTATTTACAGTCATACCCCAGCAACGCAGAAAAACGTGCTCCTGTATTGCTCACCAGGGGGCAGCTGGAATAATGCAGTTTCTCAGAACCAAATCTCTTGAAATGACAAAAGTCATTATTTAGAGCCTATAGGGTGTGCTCTTTGGAAGATTGGTCAATACCATGCACTGCTAAGTTTAAGAACTGCCAGGGTCTTTTGGTGGGGGTTGGGATAGGTGATGTTCCTTCAAATATGCATTTTGGAAACTGCATTTAATTGTCTCAACCTGCCTTCAGAGCATTCTGTAGTCATTTCACAAATTGGATCGCTACCTTGATAGATGTCAATTTCCACCCAAATCATAATGATGCTTGTCTAATAATGAATGAATACAGACATATACTGAGCACATGTCATTTGCTTGGCATTTTGCTAAGCACTTTACATACTTCATCTCATTAATTTAATTAAATGATTAATTTTATTTCAAATTTTTATTATTGACCTGAGGGCTGATCTTTAAAAACTGAAAAGAAACATTCACCTGTACTTTTTTTGATGGGACATACTCTGATGCTTTTGCCTGCCAGTTCACAGAAGAATTTATTTTCCTTTCAGTGTTCAGAGAATATGTCATATATGCTTCCAGTACCCCAGTTAATACCTTTCGTAGTAATAGTTGATATGAATGCTCCTTGTTACTTGGTGTGTGCTTACTGAGGAGTTAGGGTGGCTCCTACTTATTCTTATGCATCCTGTTCAGCTCCTAGCACACAGTAGGTGCTCAAAAATATTGGTTAAACAAGTAGTGCTGAATCACATTTTTTTGAATTAAGTTTAACTAGTAGATTAGCCACTATGATTATCTGACTTACCCTGAGTGAACTAACTTCTTTGAGCAGTAATTCTCCCATTTATTAAATGAAGAGGTCAACTAGGTGATAGTGCTCAAATACTTTTGCTAATCAAGCACAGAAGAAAAAAGATTGACATTTGCCAGCTTGTTTATGATCAATTGCAACTTTCAGGTTTTAAATTTTATTCTAATTGTCAAAAGAAATAAAATGAATTTTTATAAGCAAATTGTTGGCAGTATTATTTCACATTGCCAAGCTGATAAACTACTAGGATTTGAGGACTTAATAAAATCAAAAAGTGAGGCGTAGGGAGGGGGATAGGGAGGGGGGAGGCGATATGTAGAACTCATAGGAGACTGGAGAGTGGGAATATGGGGGAACCATCCCAGAAGCCAATGTCATTCCTCCACAAGCTACCCATTTAACGCATGAGTTCTTCTGGGGGAAACTGCAACAGGTGAAACCCAAGGTGGTCATCCATGTTTTGGCATTACCCCTGGATAACAAAGTATATATACATTTATTACTGTTGGTTTGATAATGTTTCCCCCTCAATTGTATCTCTATATACTTCTAATAAAAAAAAATCTGAAAAAAATAAAATAAAAAAGTCACAGAGAAACTTCTAATATGGTTGTTTTCTGAATCAGGGGAATTTTGTGATGGCGTCTCTGGAGATGCTCACCTTAAGATGAGTTGATATATGGAAGTCCTGTGAGGTTACACTGCAAAGATGGCTGGCTTGGGGTAGGGAAAAAGGTCATCGGATCTGAGTCTAAGAGCTCTACTTGATGTCCCATTACTCCCGTGTGATTTTAGCTAAACCCACAATCTCCCAGGCTTTCCCTATAAATGCCATTGAGAGATTACATTGGAAAGGATCATTTGGTAGATAATGTGTTTTATTTATTTATTTATCAGCATTTTTGGTTCTGATTTTGTCTGAAGAGTCCCTTTGGTGAAACACTGAATTCTTGAAACTAAATATTAGAGAAGACTTTGAAAAAGAGCCAAGAAAAATAGCTTCTTCTTTCATCTTTCATTTGACAAGTATTTTCTTGGAGAGCTGATATGTCATGTTGTGTCTGGTGGGGAAACACAGAGATCAAAAACATAATAAAAGCCTGTAGTACTTGCCCTCAAGGAGTTTGCATACCCCAAAATTGTTAATATCAGAATTAGGATTCACTAGAGATATGAGAATATTTGGTATTTGTTGTTTGTCCAATATTGAAATTTTATTGATTCCAATTGATTGATACTAATTGCGACTCTGCAGCTTTATATCTTTTGTAACTACCTGCTAGTAGAAATGAAGTGGTGAAGTATTATCATAGTTTTTTGTTTTTGTTTTTCTATAGTCCTGAAGATTAAACCCAGGGCCTCATGTGTGTGAGGCAGGTATTCTACCACTGAGCCATGTCCCTGTCCCCTCTTTGTCATGGACTCTTTCTTGTCCATGCAATACATTGCATTTCCATCCTCTTCTGAGCATTCAGTTCTGAGTATTACCCTCCCCATTAGACATCCTGTAGTGAGGACATAGTCATCCATATTCACTGTTATGGACTTGGGTGGCAATATCACTCATATTTACTCGAACACAAGTAGTCATGAAATACTCTCTACCACATGGCTCAGAAGAGGCAGGGGGACTACCACATGGCGAAGTGGGAACTGCATGCCAGCTCTTTTAACAGTTCAAAAACAGTTGGCCCGTTTTCATTTTAACTACTCTATTAATTGATCTGAATCCTAGTTGTCAGCAATCAGGACATGAGCTGCCCTGTCAGTCCAGAAGTGATTCTATTTTTACTGTTCCACAGTGTATACAGCCATATGCTGAATTATAACACAACATAAAGCTTGAGCATTTGAATGCCAGCTTGTGGCTGCATGCTCCTAATGAGTCATGTTTTTGTGATGCCCTGCTCTCCAAATCTCTTCATGTTTTAATGGTCATATCTGCCACTATTTCTTTCAACTCATGGGTCTGACATTTTGTGCCTCTTGGATTTAACTTTGTTAATTCACTCAGTTAACCAGTCACAGTTTCTCTAGTGAATAGTTTAAGGATGTCAGTATTGGTACAAATTCTATCTTAAAATTTTCCTAAAAGTATTAATTTTTTACAAGTATCTCATAAAGGAGCATATTACAATCTGCAAAAGCCATGGAAAGAGACATTTTATTTTACTTGTTTAAATTTTATGCATAACATTTTGCCTTTGTGACCTGTAGGCAATGAGCCATCACATAGGAAGGAGAGCTAAGCATTCTTTTTTTGTGTGTGTTCTATGTAATTACTTTACTCTGCAGACTGTACACATTTTATCACAGGCCGTGGGCTGTAGGACTTAAATTGCTGGACACCTCAGCCGTATTTCATGCCCTGAAACTGACAATGTTCTTGGTTTGGGAACTCTAGCTCTCTTTGTTTCTTATTTTCCCTCAGTTTTCCTTTGAAGAAAGCATATTTCTCTTTCTCGATCTCTGCCATTTCTCAGAGTTCACCTTGAGGGGCAGAGGATGTATAGCACTTACCTTACATGCAGAGGGCCCTGAGTTCAATCCCCAGCACTGAAAAAAGAAAGATAAGAGAGAAGAGAAGAAAGATCTACCCAAAGCTTGATCTGGAGTTTCCTTTAAATTTCAACTAAAGCCATAAATTTAAAGCTTAGATATAGCTGCAATCTTTGTAGTGCTCAAGAAAACAGTACTGATGAGCGAAAAGTAACTGTGTTTTCCACATTGTGTGAGAGGCGAAAAAGCTTCTCTGCCCCAGTTCTGAACCAGAAGCTGCACCCAGCACCCAATGCCAACAAACCTCCCAACTTCAACTTCATTTGCTGGTGGGTGTGCAGCATGCCACAGTGGGGAGAAATATATTTACTCTGGATGACTGCATCGGGCTTTGGGTGGTGATAAATGTTTGATAGGACTGGGCATTGCCCTGGAATGCTTTGTTCTCTCAAGAGAGTAGAATGTGGGTTTGGAAACCGTGTTAATGGACATTCGTTCATGCAGCTGCCTTCTGGATAGAACTATTTGGTTGTAAGAAAGCCCTCAGTGGGCAAAGCTGATTTCTTTTGGAACTGTACATTACAGAGCGACCCAAATTGAGTTATTTCCTTTTCCTAATGATAGAATTTATCAGCAGCAACACACCATTTGACTGGAGTCTGTAGCAGACGTTTGGCTGAACTGAAGCTGGATGTGGTGCCCCTCTCAAAGGCTGCTTTATGTTTTCCTCTGCAGAATTTCCCTAAATAGGTTTTTATATGGATATTTTGGTTAGTTCTAAAAGAACTTGATTTCTTTGGGAACTTGGAAAAGAAATTGAGGTAATGCTGTAGAGAAGAGAAGTAAAATTACAGTCGTGTGCCACATAGTGATGATTTGGTCAGCGCTGGACTGAATATATATATGATCTTGGTTGTTTAGTGCCTAGTGATGTCGTAGCAACCTTACTTGGTGTGAGTACACTTTATAATGTTTGAACCACAGTGAAATTTCCTAATGATGCAATTTGCAAGGTAGCCCCAGTGACACATGACTGTATCTGATGGTCTTATTTTAAAGGGTAAATATAGTATTTTTTTTTCCAAAAGTTAAATTTTCTTTGCTTATTCTCAAAGTTAAATGTACTTGAAGACAACAAGTACTTGATAAACACATACAGTTTTATCTGTCAATTAAAAAATTAATATATAAAAGAGATTTTTCATGGTTGAACCATTAAAAGATTAATGGTCTGAAAAAATATTAAATTTTGTTAGATTGTAACTTAGTGACGATCTTTATTGTAATTTTTTAAACATCAAATGCCATTTAATGTCCATCTAGGTAATTTTGAAAGTGAATTGTGTATTTGGATGCATATGATTATTTTATATCTATATACACATGCACATATATCCTTTCTTACGATATGTTCTAGACTGCAATACTATCTTTGGAATAAATTTCTTAAGGAAAACTAAATCTCTTAAGAAAACTCCCTCTCCCCCAAGTCTTTATCTCAAATTATTCTTAGTTGAATGTTAAGAACATAAAAGTCATTTAGTAAATTTACCCCAAAAGGTCTTTGATTATTTGACTTTGTAAATAGTCATCTCACTTTTTAAAAAGAAGTTCTGAATTCCATTATTGGTGGAGAAGATAGACCAGTTCTTTTCCAAGAAGTTAATACCTTTGTGACTTCATGAATGTTTTGTTAGAGAAAAGCACTGTAGTAAAACGTGTCCTTCCCTTTTTGGAAATCAAATGTGGCACAATGTCAAGATGTCCTTCCACGTTGGCTTATGTATGCTGTTTTAATCTGCTTTGTAGCATCAGTTTCTGAAAGTAGCTGGTAGTACCTGAACACCTGTTTCTAGGTTAAATCAACACCTGTTGTGCTGCTCAAAAATTGGTTAGAAATGTATTTAAAAAAAATTAGGATTGCAATTTTATCAAACTTAAAGATTTGTTTTATGATTTTCTAGTTATTCAGAATATGTAAGTTACCAGTGAAATTCAGCCTTCTTTTCCATTTAGAAAAAAATCATCTTTTTTTTTTTTTTCATTTGGTACCTAATGACTGGAAAATATAAAGATGTGTCAGTTCAAAAGCAGCCCATCAGGGAAAAGAAAGAAAAAGGAAAGAAGTCTTGGAGGTCAGGAACTCAATAGAAGAATTCTTTTCAAATAACTGCCATTTATATTACTCTTCCAGAAAATGGTTTAATCTGTACAAAGAGGAACATATTGTATTAAAAACATTAAATGTATACTTTGTATTAATCAGACACCTAAGCGAATGCCTACTATGTGAAAGGGTGGGGATATCAAAGAAGCTACAGCCCCTTTCCTAAGTGTACATATTTTGTGCAGTGGGATAGAGAGCATTTCCTCATCTGTAGCTAGGATGTCACAAGGGAGTACGCAGGGGTGATTCACAAATGAATGATTCAGGCACAAAGCGCTGTGAGCCCAAAGGAGAAGAACGTAATCCTGCGGGCTGGAAAAGTTTCAGGAAGGAGATGAAATCAAATTCAAGGGCTTTGAATAGACCAAACGCATCCACTGTAGGAAATGAGAACAAAAACATTGCGATGTGAAATTTTATCATGGGATCCTAAGTTGGCTCCTTGGGTCAGACTGGAGAATTAATGTAAGCAAAGAGTGGAAAAGAGGCTTGAATAAGTAAATCGGGACTGGATTATGGAGGCATTCCTGATTTATCATAAAGGAAAATGTGCACTTTATTTATCGTAGGCCATTACAAATGCATTTATTTTATCTTTCAGATAATGAATTCTAATGATGCCTTGTCTCATGTGTGCCCAGGAAATATTGTTTTGGTGTATGGGGTTATTTCCCAAGGGAAAGAATGCTCAAGCTTTTAAGATTTTGGGAAAGGCAGTTTGCTGATTAGGATGCGTTTAGATGCAGTTGTAGTAGTGAGCCTGCTGGGGCCGGCTTGTTGGCATATTATGCATCACTTTTAATTCTTGTTTGTTTTCCCCCACAGGTGCTTGTGTCTATCAGGGTTCCTTGTTGGCGGTAGGTAATTCTTAATATATTTGGTTTCTTTCTTTTGAATGTATAATGCTTGATTGAGGTTACTGAGTGAGTGGGGTGATCCTATCATTGTAAAATATGTTTGCTTTTGTTCACAGTTTGAAGATTATCCCTCATCCTGGCACAATCAGGCTCAATTACTCAATACCTTTTCTAGAGTGAATTAGTTCCATTCAGATACTCAGGTACTGGAAGAGAAATTCAAATACTCAGCACACACTTTGCAGTCTGTGGCTGCCCTTTGTATTCTTTCATTCACACGGAAAAATTAGATCCAGTCCTCTTGTCAGATATAAACTAGGGCACAATGTGTTTATATTCCTGTTGCATTTGCTTCCTCCTTTGATCCTCTCTTTAAAAAAAGTACTATTTTTAAAATCAGTAGAACAGGGAAGATGTCTGATGATAAACATAAGTTTTGGTAAACAACAAACCCGTTAACATTTTATCTCTGACCCTTTGCCATAAAGGGTAGAATGGATATTGGATTCAGCTTCTGAATGACTTGGGGGAAAAGCTGATGCAAGTTCATGCATTTTTTTTCATTAATAATGTACTGTGTTGCATAACTGTGTTAAAGCCTTATTGAAAAGACTGTCTACACTCCTTCAACTCTAATAAATGCTGTGATGAGTCGTTCTTCACCACTTTTTATTTGGGTGTAATAAATGCTGTAATAAAACAGCACTGTGATGGTAGGAAAGGGTTTCCTCATTTACATCATAACCTGCTATTGACATTTGTGATGTTAATCAGTCATCTTGGATTATCCTTGTGGTTGAAATAGAAGTCTCCTAGAGTCCAGATAATTATAGATACTCACAGTAATATTCTTAAATCTGATCTTTGTATACTGTAGTGAAGATTTATGTATTTTTTCTTGATATTTTTCTATTAAAGAATCAGAAAAAAGGCCTGCTTTTCTTTCTTTTTCTTAAAGAAGTATGTGTCCTGGTAAAATAGTACACATATTCTTTTATTCCTTTCTCCCTTTTAGTGGAGAACTAATGATGGTAGAGAGATGAAGAGATTCACTAATGGTCATTGACCAGGAGGCGTGCCTCAAAAGAAGACAACTTATCTTCTTTCTGTTCTATCTCTATCTGAAAGAAAATAGCCAGACCATCCTCTATACTTGACTTTGGCATGTGTTCTTGTGTATTTGAGTAAGAGAGCATCAAGTGATTGGAGAGGTCAGTTTGATCAGGTAAGACCCTTAGCGGTGGGGCGCCCAGAGCAGTGGCTTAGCGGTAGAGCGGTAGAGCGGTAGAGCGCTTGCCTGGCATGTGCAAGGGTCTGGGTTTGATCCCCAGCACCACATACACAAATAAGTGTTGGAAAAACAAAAACAAGATGAAACAATAATGTTGATTCTTGCTTTCTCTCTCTCTCTTAAAAACAAAAAAAGAAAAAAAAGGAAAGATGGAAAGATCATCTAGACAATTTACATTTAACAGGTGACCTTGCTGCTTTTTCTACCATGGCCATGGGTGCTCATGCCTCCTAGGGTAAGCACTTCAGTACCAGTATACTTCTGAGCCCTCCAGGTGACTTCTTTGCTTACCAAGACTCTGCTACCTTTGTAGCCTGAGGTACTTAGTATTGTACTTACGCAATTCAATACGAGAGATAAGACATTTATTACAACAACAAAGATTATTATCAAATGCTTATGTATAGAATGACAACTATGGACCTGCTGATCTGGGTACTGGAATGCATCTGTAAACAGATAAATTCTCTGCCCTCCTGAAGCTTGAATTATAATGGATAAAGTATATAGAATGTCAGATATATATGCTATAAGAAAACAACGTGGGTGTTGGAGGACAGGAGAGGCTCAATAGGAGGCCAGGTGGCTGATAGAAAAGGATGATAGAGAAGGAAGGTGACATGGTGAGCAAAGAAGAAGGAATTCTAAGAGCTCTCTCTTTGGATATCCAGAGGAAGAAAATTGCTAGAGGGGCAACAGCAAGCCAGGCTGAGGCAGGAGCTCCCTTGGCTATCTGAGGAGGCACGTGGAGGTTACGCAGGTGGAGTGGAAGGTGGAGTGTATGACTCCGGGAGGGGAAGTGACTGAGAGGAGGCAGAGGGGAGGGCAGGGGACAGAGTGTGTGGAGCCTTGGATGGACTTTAGCTTGTCCTTGCAGTAAGCTGGGTGAGTCATTGGAAGCGTTAGAGAAGAGGAATGACAAAGTCTGACTTATTGTTTAATTAAACTGCTGAGATGGGAATATAAAAAGAAATAGCATTCTTGTTTCTAGGGAAACTGTGTTGAATACTTTAAAAAGACTCTATAGAGGTGAGTCACTAAAAATTGCTGTCAAATTAAGTGTGGGAGAAACAGTTATAAAAGACTGAAAAAAACTTGAAAAATCTAGAGAGATTTTGCTTATAAGTTTATCTGTAACCAATTTAAATTCCTTTTTTGGCAATGGGGCTGGAGGATGTAGCTTAGTGGTAGAATATTTGCCTGACATCTTTAAGGACCTGGGTTTGGTTTCCAGTATTGGAAAAAAATTAAAAAATAAAAAGAGAAAGAAGAACGGAAGCGAAACAGGAAATTTTAGATGACATATTGTGAACATAGTTAATTGTCTGCATAAGTCATTCCTGCTCTCTCCCCTTGTCCTAGTGTTGACGAAAGGCTTGCACCTATATCAGTGAGATTGGAGAATGAATGTCCATTTATATATTTTGAATTAAAATAGTTTGAAGACATTGTGCCATGCTCTTCTGGGATTTCCTGATTAAACACCTCTCTGGGATGAGAGGGCTTCTGTTATAAAAGGCATCTTACTCGGGAGTTGGCTCTGAGCATGGTGTGCTGTTTGTGCCCCAAACCTTGTGATTCTACCCTCCACACTCACCATTTGAGAGCTGGAGGTGATTTCAGAAAGTGTATATTCCCAACTCCCCACTTTGTGGATGCGGAAACTGGGGCAGGGATGTGAAGTTCTTGAGGTTCATTCAGTTCTCAGGGATTGGAGGTAGAGGGTAGGTCTGCTTGCAAATGTCAGGCCTTAGCTTTACCCAGATTTCCAAAAAACATATCAAGCAGCTGAGAGCATGCATTTAGGGACTTGCTCTTACTTGCTAACTCCCTATCTGTCTGGAGAGGATTCCTCTCACTGAAACCTTTTTAGTCTGATCACTTGTTGGTTAGCAAACTGCCAGATACAGTGGAACATTCATGGCCCCAGTGGTCTGATGACCTGGCTTGAATCCATCCTTTTCTGCTGCAAGCTAGCTCTGTGACCTAGGGCAGGTTATATAACCTCCGTTGACCACTGTGTGAAATCTGGACAATAGAGCGTCTCCTGAAAGATTGTAATAGAATAAAAAAGACAAGAGAGGGAAGACACCCCCGTGCAATGCCTGGCATATGTTTTTTTGCCATAATAAAATTCCTCTCTAGCAACCATTAAGAACAAAAGGAAGGGGCAGTGATTAAGCACCTGCTAAATTTAATACTTTTAGCAATGATGGGAAATAGGTGTTGTCCTGACAGGTAAGGGAGCGGAGGCTAAAGAAGTGTAAATCACTTGCCCAGTGTTGTGTAGCTAGTGAGTGCTAAAGGAGGAGAGGGTTCAAACCTGGTTCTCACAGTAAAGCCATTTCGGCAGGCATTCTGTTTCTCTCAGCTAAGCCGGGCTGCTTGTGTCTCTAACATAACTAGCTTATTTTACCTTCAAGTCCTGCTTGCCCACCCCCTTCCCTGCTGCACCTGCCATGCAGTTGTCTCTGCCAGTCTCTGTCCCTGACCTCCTGCAAAGCCAGCTGTCCCTGGCTAACCCCTTCCCAATGAACTGAGGCTCTCCAGCACTAGTTTGCATGTGCTAAATTCACCACACGATACAGGAAGAATTTAGAAAGTCATTGAAACTTAACCTATCTGTAATACTATATATAGTATATTATATGTGTGTGTATATAGATACATGAGTGTATGTGTGTACATGTGCATGTCCTTCAACATGTTGTGTTTTCCAGCTTTTGGCAGCTCTATGGACTTGCAGTGACATTCTGGGACAATTTGGTCCTAAGCCACATGTAGCTATGTACTGACTTCAGCTGTTTCCCTTCTCCTTTCTTTCTTTTTTTAAAGAGAGAGGGGCAGTGAGAGAGACAGAGAAAGAGAGAAACAACTTTATTTAGTTTTTCACATGGCCTTCGTTGCTCCAACACTTAATTGTGTACGTGGTACTGGAGTTTGAACCCGGGTCCTTGTGCTTGCCAGGCAAGCGCTGAAACCGCTGAGCCACTGCTCCAGCCCCTTCTCCTTTCTTTAACACTTTCTTTCCTATCCTTCTTTTCTATTTGTCAAGTCAGAAATTTCCAGAAGGGACAGGAAATATCATGAGAAACACTGAATTATCTATTTTGGTTTTATTTCTTACCCCACAATGCCTATGCACTTTTTTTTTTTAACTTACAGAAGTTTCTCCAAAGTCAGTCCTTGTGGAAGAGAGTGTGAACAACCGTCTCAGATCAGAAATCCATTAGAGGGAAACAGTTAATATGGTATCCATGTTAACAGTTAGTTAAACAGTTAGCAGGGTGTCCATTGGGAGGAGGATAAGAAAATTTTCATTTCAAATTTTCACATATTTTTTGTTCTTTTCTAATTATATCAAATACAAAGAATTTAGCGCTTTTTTTTTTTTACTTTGTCTCACCACAAATGAACACATCTTTATTAAATTTCTTTATTAAATTCTTCTTGGGGATGGATGAGTTGAGTCTTCACCTCAACTTTTCCAAATGGAGATGAATTATTTCCTTCACAGAACGGTTGTGAAGGTTGAAGATCAACAAGAACCACATAACCTGGTGCTTAATAAACATTAGCATCCATTTGATTTCAAAAGACATAATATCGTCCTCTCTAATGGCCGAGTAGTATTCCATAGTATATATGTACCAAAGCTTTTGTATCCACTCATCAAGTGAGGGGCATCTGGTTTGGTTCCATAACCTAGCTATAGTAAATTGAGCTGCTAAAAACATTGATGAAGCCACATCACTATAATACGCTGATTCTAAGTCTTTTGGGAAAATTCCCAGGAGTGGGATAGCTGGGTCATAAGGTGGTTCCATCCTTAATTTTTTGAGGATTCTCCATACAGCTTTCCATAGTGGCTGAACCAGTTTGCAGTCCCACAAGCAGTGTAGTCGTGTTCCTCTTTTCCCACAGCCCCTCCAGCATCTGTCGTTGTTTGTATTTTTCATTTTTGCTACTCTAACAGGAGTGAGGTGGTATCTCATTGAAGTTTTGATTTACATTTCCCTTATAACTAATGATGTAGAGCACTTTCTCATATATTTGTGGGCTTTCTGGACTTCCACTGGAGAGAAGTTCCTTTTGAGTTCTTTAGCCCATTTATTGATTGGATTATTTGTGAGTTTGGACTTTAGTTTCTTTAGTTCCCTGTAAATTCTGGATAATAGCCCTCTGTCCGAGGTGTAGCAGGCAAAAATTTTCTCCCATTCTGTAGGTTCTCTGTTGATGCTCTTGACTAGATCTTTAGCTGTGCAAAAACTTTTTAGTTTAATTGCATCCCATTCATTTAATTTTGATTTTACAGCATGCGCCATAGGAGTTTTGTTAAGGAAGAAGCTGCCGACTCCTATAAGCTGTAGTACTGACCTGACTTCTTTTTCTAGTAAGTTTAAAGTTGTAGGCTTAATATACAGGTCTTTGATCCATTTTGATTTAATTTTTGTGCAGGGCAAAAGATAAGGATCCAGCTTCAGTTGTCTACAAATGGCTGTCCAGTTTGTCCAACACCATTTGTTGAACAGGCTATCTTTCTTCCACACTATACTTTAGCCCCCTTTATCAAAGATCAAATAGTTAGGGATATGAGGGTTTGTCTCAGGATCTTCTATTCGGTTCCACTGGTCTTCTGTTCTATTTTGATACCAATACCATGCTGTTTTTGCTACTACAGCTCTGTAATATAATTTCAGGTCAGGGATTGAGATGCCCCCTATTTCTTCCTTTCTATAGAGTAGTGTTTTGGCTA
>PVKS010013094.1:0-51793 GCA_004027875.1 Aplodontia rufa | reverse complement strand
TTACAGTGCTACGTTTCCGCAAGCTGTCAAAGTTGTATCATAGTTCCTCCTTGTAGGATTGTTGTGAGAAACAAATTATAGTCGTGTGTTATTTAACCACACCATACAGTCCGAGAAGTGAGTTTCTGGGCAATCTCATCATAGTGTGAAAATTGTGAAGTATACTTGTACAAACATGAGAAATCATGCACAAGAGAAAGTGGAGCAATGAAGGGAGGCCGTCAACGCAGGATGCGAGAGGCTGCTAGCTCTGGAACAGGAATTTTTTTTCATAAGTAACAAGAATAAAGTAGTGATAAAATGTAAAATCTAGTACATACATGAACAGTGACAGTGACGAATCATCAAGTATTATGTGCAACACGTAGTGTGTATGTGCTTTACCTTTGTAGGACTGTTGGCACAGTAAGCTTGTTGATAGTGCCATTGCTACAAATGTGAGAAATGTGTTGCCTGTGACAGGATTCCAGCGGCTGCAGTGGCACTGGGTGTAAGGAATTTTCATCTCCACTCTAATTATAGAGTTCCAATGCTTTATATGTGGTCCATCATTGGCCAGGATGTTAGGCTGCACATGACTGTAGCTAATAGACGTGAGTAATGTGATTATAGTATATTTATTTAACACTCATCCAGGATGTGCCATAATGATTATTTACAGATCACTAGGAAGGCACAATTACTATCCCTCTTTTACCGATGAGGAAACTGGCGCTCAGAGAAGTTTATAAGCTTGCCCAAGGTCAGAGAGCAGCTGTGAATGTAGGATTCATGTCCTAACCTTTCTGACTCCCTAACTACAGAGCTCCCAGTCACTAGCTCTGCTGCATGGCAGTCATGATAACATCATCATTGCTGAATTCGCCTCAGCTCCACCCTTCTGTAGTCAATGAAAAGCTTTCTCCCACCCAAAATATGGAAATTATCAGAATTCATATTTGTAAAATTTTAATATGTACCAACCTGTTTTCTCTAACTGTGTAGGAATATTAGGCTCAATCCATATGGCTTCAGGAAAAATCTATTAGGAAAACCAACCAGTGTGTGGATTTTTTTTTTTACAGAATAATAATGCTCTCTGTAATATGTTTTTACATTTCTTAATTCAGTGTGTTGGCATGTCACTAAAATTTCTTGGGACAGTAGAAGTTTTAGTTCTAGGTTATGATGATTGCAGTGGTCAGTGGTTACAATTTATAATTGTACAATTATATTATCATAGTTGAAATTTTAATCATAGATCCTTTACATCTGTCTAAAAGTCTTATGCATTATCAGTGATTCAACACTTAACAGGATGTGTAAGTCTTATAACTTGTACAATATTTCTGAAGAACTGGAGCTTACAGTTAATGAAAATCATATGGAAGTTTATGTGTGGTGGTGGGAACTAAAATAATTAAGACTTTTCTTTATATCTCAATAGTTTCTGGGCAGTATAAAATAATCAAGACATCTGTCATCTCCATGGAGAGTGGAATATGCTTAGGGCTGTTCTTTGTCCTGCAGTAATATATATTTTCAAGTGAAGTCAGAAGAGAGAGATTCTGGGAAATATCCCCTAGGCTCTTGGAGTTTCAGTTTTCACATCATTTAAATTAAGGGATCAGCCTTGATCTCACTATATATACATCCTATGAAATTGAAATGCTGCAAATATTTAAACTCCCTTTTAAAAATATTTTGTCAATATCCCCTGGAAGGTGTCAGCATGGAGTTCTTACAAATCAGTATAGCCTATTTGTCTTAATCTGTTCAGGCTGTTGTATCAAAATACCTTACCTTGGACTGGGTAGCTGATAAACAAGATAAATTCACTTCTCATAGTTCTAGAGGCTGAGAAGTCCAAGGTCAAGACGACTATAGGTTTGGTATCTGCTGAGGGCCTGTTTCCTGGTTCACAAATGGCCATCTTTTCATTGTGTACTCACATGGTGATAAAGTGAATGAGTTCTCTGGGACTACTAGTATTAGACACCAATCCCATGCAGCTGAATCCTGCTTTCATGATCTGATCATCTCCCAAAGGCCTCACCACCTAATACCATCACCTGGGTAATTAGAATTTCACCAAAGGAATTTCGAGGGGACACAGACTCTCAGGCCATAGCAGCATCCAATCCAAAAGCCCCAGTTGTTCCTCTAGCCTTAGGACCTCACAGCCCACCTTAAGGGGAATACTCATTCCTTGGGACTCCACAGAGTTCCTATGGGACTCCTCACAGGGGTCTGAACCTCCAGTTTCTCCTTTAGCCTGCAGTGACCTTTATGTGTTTGATAGCCATATATCTACAATCTACTTGCAAGAAACTTCCTCTTTCACATGAATCATATAAAATTAGAGAATAAAGGAAAATATTATATAATTTGCAGCAATAGAATGTAGATAAGGACCTCTCTACCCATCCACGAGTATGTGGCCCTCACCAAACCTCCAGAACCAGGGTATACACTTAGGGCTTTGTGCATTCTCCTGATGTCCCTTCAGTGGAGTGAGTCCTGGATAGAGGGACGAGGAGAGACTGCTAGATGAACCTAGTGCAGGTAGCCCATCTGCCCTTGGTGAGTGATTCACCAGTGAAGGGCCGCTCCATGCCCTCCTCCTCAGTTGGACAATTACACCCAAATCTAAGGATGGGTGGGACTGAAAGAAAATCTTCAAACTGTGGACAGCCTTTCTTCCTCCACTGTGCCCCCTCCAACTCCCGCAGCACACATTTTAGCAGGTAGACCTTACTAAAACCTGATATCAAGCCACAGTAGTTACAAGCAGAACCTGCATTTAGTTCAAATGACTCCCACTTCATTGAACTCTGCAGCTCACTGCTTAACTTTTAAGGAAATACAATTGTTCTTGTGTTTTTTTTTCCTCCTAAATTATCTCTGACCGATATTCCCTGTAATAAAGCAGCATCCAGCTCCTTTTTCATAGCTCTGGAATTGTTAGAAAAAAACACTAGGGTTGCCAAAAATTATTTAGAAATAATTATCCCAACTTTCTCATGTAATTTGAAATAGGTTAATCCCTAAGACATTCTGGCAATACACAATAATATAGTATATAAATAAATATATACACACACACACACACATATATATACACATATATATATGTAATATATATGAATGTGTACTTGCAGTATTAAAAAAGAGCAATAAGATAATACTGACTTTTAATTGATATAAAGACCCAGTGACCAAATGAAAAAAATAATTTGGAATTGTTTTCATAATTTTCTTTATTTTTTTTTTTTTGGTACTGGACTTTGAACCCAGGGATGCTTAACTCCTGAGCCACATCCCCAGTCCCTTTTGAGACAGGGTCTCACTAAATTGCTTAGGGCCTCACTAAATTGCTGAGGCTGGCCTCAAATTTGTAATCTTCCTGCCTCAGCCTCTGGAGCTCCTGGGATTACAGGCATGTGCCCTCACACCAGGCTTATTTTTTTTATATTAACCAATTGCTGTCCAGAAGAATGTGTGTTACTCCCTAACATTTAGCTTGCTTTTTTTTTTTTTTTTTGTTAAAACATAGACACTTTGGCTTCCTTGAGCTGTATAATATATTCTAAACTATCTTTGGTTAATAATATATTTTGACTTTACTTGGGCTTTAATGAGAGTCTGTATATTTTATCTTCACATCATTATGTTGAAAGCTTTATGCAAAAATTTATAGTAACTAGTTTTATATCAATTTTTCCCTTCTGTGATGCCGATAATAAAGGCACACTGTTTAATATTGTTACTATTTACACCATTCAAGTGGCTTCAGTTTTTTTTTAATAAAGGTACACTGTTTAATATTGTTACTATTTACACCATTCAAGTGGTTTCAGGGTTTTTTTTTTTTAATATTATTTTAGTGTCTTTCATGGATTGTGATCTTCAGTGTCCCCTCAAGGCCCACATGTTAAGTCTTGATTTTTAGCGTGTTGTTTCATTTGACAGTGGTAGAAGGTTTAGGAGGTGGGGCCTAGTGGAAGTAATTTAGGTCATTGGAAGTGTGCCCTTAAAATTCTGTTACTGAGACTACTGCCCTTTCCTCTGTCTTTGCATCCTGGTCATCATGAAGTGAGCGGACCTTCTTCACCTTGTGCTGCAGCCATGGTGCACTGGGTTGTCCCAGTCCAAGGCAGTAGAGCCAGGTAGTGACCATGAATGGAAACTATGAGCCAAATAAAATTCTTTCCTTTTAAATTTATAATCCGAGGTACTTTATCACAGCAATTGAAAGCTAAGATGGTATTTAACTTAGACTGGGGGGAAAAAAGTTCACTGACTTTTTTTTTTTTTAAAGCTTCATCAGATATACGTGAGAATTCCGAGACAGGCGTTAGAATCAGGACAGTAACTGACCTAAGGCAAGTCATTTAAAGTTAAAATCCAAAGAGAATAATTCTCTGTGTTTAATTCACTCAGAAAGGATATAACTTTACAGAGAAATGCTTAAAAATGCATAATGGTTATTTTCGAATAAATTTTTATTACCATATGTAAAAAGAATTTAAGTTTCTAATATATTTGTACAAGTTAATCATTTTTATGTAGTGCTGTGTGTTATCTAGGATCAACTTTAAAGACTCATCTTTCCTTAGTGCTTCTGTTAACAACAGTAGTAGTGAAGATGAAATTCCAAGCACAGCCTAGAATTGAAATATCCAAATCATACTTGTGATTATTGGGTCAGGTTTCCCCCAGTGCTTGAGTTGGCTTGAAGAAGCACATTTACTCTTTTATGCCCTCATACGTTATAGCGAATGGGGTCTGTGTTGCCCTTAACATGAAACTAACTTCGTAAAACACTTGTAAACGGATCCAAATCCAGTTCACATTGCAGTATAAATGCAGTAAAGACAAATAAACTCAGTGTTGGGAACAGTAGAAAGAACTTGGATTCTGGAGTGTACAGCCTGGCTGATGCCATGGATTGATCAATAGCAACTTGTGTGCACTTGGGCAAGTTACGTGGAAACTTTGAGCTGCCTCATGTATAAAGCCTCTTTCATATGATTACTTTCAGATTTAGTGAACCAGTGTATGTGAAGGTATCTGGAGCAGCTCCTAAGGAGGTCTTAAATGTTGAATATGGGTCCTTCTTATATTCTCACAAATCATAACTTAGTTAAATGGCATTGAAAGAAAGAAACTCATGATAAAAGATCATATATTTGCAAGTGTAAAATTTTTATGTGGATTCTTTATGTCAACAGGGTTAAAGACAGTACAAGGAAAATTAATTTCACACTTTAGCCTTCTGCAAATGCCTCTTGTTCCAGGAGCACTTAACCCCAATGTGAAAATGAATATAGCAAGAGGGAAAAACAGTTGTTAAATTTATTACAGTAGCCAAGCTATCAAATTGAACATGTTATTTATAGTGTTTCTAATTGTCAGCCTAATTTATGTATTAATATTTCAGGACAGCATGTGCAGAAATTTAATCAGCAAACCATTATTTCCACGGAGGTTTAGTGGTTATATTCTGGGATAGAATTCAGGCTTCAGAATCTCTTCTGCTTCCTCTGGCAGGGCCCATATGCACAAGTGGCAGGAATTCTAGAAAAGGGGGAAAAACTGTGAATCACCTGTTTGCGTTTATTACACAGTCGTTGAACATGACTAAGTACTTGGTTGATTTTCAACACATTACTGAACCCAAATTATTTTAGTTCCATATAGGAATAGATGTGGCTATTGGATGAATCACTTGTTGTTTAAAATTAAGCTCAAGGAAAAAGAGCTATGGTTTGTTATTAGTAATTTATTTTTATGTGCTAATTCCACATGTTTTATATTCAGTATTTTAGTTTTATCTTTTTATTTTTTGATCCCCATGATTATCAGTGATTTTGTAAGGAATCTCTTAACCAAGCTGATACCTAAATATTATTGGACCTTTGAACAAATATTCCAACCTAGTTTTAGTATTAAAATTTGCCACCCAAAATGATAACCTAGCTCTGAATGATATAGATTGGAAACTAACTTCTAACCTCTACATCTTTTCACAAGTCAACAGCAGCAGCTATCTTCTGACATGTATTTACACCACATATTTGTGCAGATGCCCCATTTTTCAAAAATAAGCAATTTGTAGCTTAAGATTTTATTCAAATGC
This sequence comes from Aplodontia rufa, assembly GCA_004027875.1. Lineage (NCBI taxonomy): Eukaryota > Metazoa > Chordata > Mammalia > Rodentia > Aplodontiidae > Aplodontia > Aplodontia rufa. The sequence continues at coordinate 45,672 of PVKS010013094.1, read as the reverse complement.
TTATATTTCTTATATACTATAAAGTAGACTGTAATATCTATAAATGCCAAATTTTCTATTTTTCTTCGGCTGTCAATTCACTATTGTGAAAAATTTAGTTGAAACTTTTGGTTGTTCACAAATAAACTGATGGTATTATGAAAAGTAAAAGAAGAAAAAGCAATTTAGTGATGATTTAATAAATTAAATCAAAGTATTATTTCATGTTAACAATTGTAAAAGTTGTATTTTTACAATGAGGATGATTTCACTCATTTTCTCTAGTATTTTATGTGAAGGAATACTTTTGTGAATAAGTCTATTAAGAGGAATTTTATTCAGTAGGTGTATTATTATTTTGATAATCACATTTTCTTTTCATTTTTTCTTTCATTCCCCCTAAAGTGCATTCCAGAAGACGCTATATGGTTTATTTATTGATGCCACTGAAACTCACGTAATAGTTTATTCACCTTTTTCCTTAATTATGGTAATTCTTAATTTGGAACACTAATATACATGCAGGAGATGTACTCTCCAGTTAAATGTTTTAGCATACATGCATTAGTTATTTTTTAATTTTAAAGAAAGAAGTCATTGTTCATATTAAAATTCTGACCATAACATGAATGTCCTTTAGTCCAGTTTGCAATGGATTCCTCCTTCTCCTCCTCTGAAACCTGGTGAGCCCAATCTTTACTGTCTGCATTCCTCTTGACATCCTGATCTTCTGAGCTCCCACTAGAATCCCCTATTAAGCTCTGCTTACAACATCCTAAAGCTTCTCCAGCTTGCTTCTCTAAGCTTTTCAAATTTCCTCTGTCCTCAGGCCAGCTTCAAAGGCTTTTGAACCACATGGTCATGTTAGTTACAGCAACTACCCCACTTATCAGTACCAGTTTGTTTTAGTAAGCTTTTTCATCACCGTGAGCAGAAAACCTGACCAAAATAGTGCAGAGAAGGAAAGATTTATTTTAGATCATGGATTCGGAGGTCTCAGTTCATAGATGGCCAACCCCTAACTCTGGGCCTGAGGTGAGGCGGAACAGACAGAAGGACATGGTGGAAGAAAACAGCTCAGGACACAGCAATCAGGAAGCAGAGCTCTGCTCACTAGGGAGAAAATATAAACCCCAGAGGCACACCCCCAGTAACCTTCAACCACACCCTACCTGCCTGTAGTTAACCACCTAATTAATCCACTGATTTGTTTAAGACTATTTCACCTCTGCATTGTCTCACACCTGAGCTTTTGGGGGACACATAATAACTAAACCATAACAACCACTCTCTCCATGGATCCCTAGAGGGAGCAGGCATGAATTTGTGTATGGTGTAGTTATGTCTAGATGTAAAAAGGTACAATATGTAGGTATTCTATATCTTATGCATTATACATTTTGCCAGATGAGACAAAACAAGAGATAAGAAAAATGACGCTGATTTTTTTTTCTGCTTTTGAAGGCGCATTAATTCACTGCCATGAATTGAAGGTGCTGGCACCCTAAGCGAATTGCCCTTCGTACTGGTTCACATTGCTTTGATCCAATTAATGTCTACCCACATTATTCCTTTCAGAGGATAGTGTCAGGTCTGAAACAAGTGCAGAATTCCCACACTGTCGACTGCACTTTCTTCCTATCTTTGAAGAACCCTACTACCACCATGAGATCATGATGAAAATCTAAAGTCTGGACTTTTAGTCTTAGAAAATCTAAGAACTGGACTTTTTCCTATTTTCTTTAATGTGTCCAAAGTAGTTTTGTACATACAAGGAACTCTATAAATATTCATCAGATGGATCAATCAATAATAGATAACATGGGTACTTTTCCCATTTTCCTTAGAAGATTTTTAGAATTTCTTCTTTGTTGTATCCTTTCATCTATGATCTTAAATTCTGGGGATGGATCAATGGCTTGGTGGTTGTAGCACTTGTCTTGCATGTGTGAGGATGTGGGTTTGAATCCCAGCATCACGTACACAGTGAAGTTTTTGAGCAACAAAGACCAGGTGAAAAATAAAATTGATTCTCGCTCTGTGTTTCTCTTACTGTCCTTCTCTCTGTTTAAAAAAATATATATGATCTTAAATTATGATTTTTTCCTAACCAAAGGACTTCCTTGGGACAATTTAGTGTTTAGCTTTGGGGCACTAATATAACTGCATTTAAATGAGGCCAAGCAACTTTTTTGCAAAATTTTTAATGAAAAATTTCAAACATGTAGGAATACTCAAAAGAATTGAACATGAAATACTTACATACCTACCAGCTAAATTCTACTTAACATTTCAAGTACTTGTTTTATGGTATATTTCTCTCCATCTTTTATTTTTGTTGTGTTCATTTCAGAGTAAATTGCAATCATCAATATACTGCACACTTCAGTATGCGTATGATTAGGTGGAGTTCATTATTCCTGATTTTTTTGTCTTTTGAGGCAAAATTTACATGAAAGTTGTAAGTATACCATTTGATGAGTTTTGCCAGATGCCTACATCAGTAGAATCCAAGCATTCAGCTCAGTATAGAGCTTTTTATTTTAGCATCCCAAGAGTACCCTCCTGTCCCATCTCAGTGAATCCCTGTCCTCATCCCTGGAGACAAACACTGTTAATTTTTTTTCCAACTCAGACAAGTTTCAAGCAACCTGTTATCAGTAAACGCTTTTTTTCTACCCAAGTTTTGGTTGGATTTGACCACATGCCTGTGCACCCTGCCAGCAGGTTAAATGACCAATTTATTTTCCATTTTCACATTGGCTTAACTTCGAGGCTTTTTTTTATTTTCTTCTAATAGTTATCCCTAATAATCCACCCATCTTCTGAGCCCTCTTATATTGTTTTAAGTAAGCTAAGGTCAAAGAGTCTTCACACTGAATTGTTCTTAGGAAACTAGGTTTGTACACCATTTCAGGGGGAAAAAAATCAGCCAATGTTTATTAAGGGCTTACTGTGTAGCAGGTACTAAACTAGTCAGTGAAGATCCCAGATGATTTAAACATGTAGAAGTCTCAGTAAAGGTGATTTACACATAAACCAATAACTTTTAATCATTTATTATGTTCAGAAAATATTTACTGAGCCATATTAGATGGTTAACCCTGTGCCTGGCAATGCATGCGCTGCTCCTAGCAAGATAGACACAGTATCTGCCCTCATGAGCTACACTCTAGAGGTAAGGGCAAGGTTTAGTGGTTGTACATGAGTCAAATATCATGAATCAGAAGTGCTGTGTCATGAGAATATATTTGGGCAGGAGTAATGTAGGCCTTCTGGAAAGTTACAGGTGGTCAGGAAAGACTGCTTGCCTTTCAACTGAAGGACAGGTTAAGGAATCGTTTAGGATAAAGGAGACATGCAGAAATTAGATAGAGGTATGTGAGAAAGTGTACTGCATTTTGGAACAATGGAAATAAAGTGCAGAGAATGGAGGGAAGTGACAAAGGTAGAGGCTGGAGGAGACGGGCTCAGTCAGGAAGGTCCCTGGACTTCTTCTGAGAAGTCAAGGGGGGTTGATGGATTTAACCATCATCATTTTCATCCCTCTGATAAATTCTTGACTTTTTAAGATTAGTTCTGATTTAACCCAAGTTGGTTGTACTGCTGTTTCAGAAAATAACAATTCTAAGAGATAGAGTTATGGAGTCCTAGGGTTAAGGAATGACACAACAAAGATTTGGTTTAATAGGATGTCTTGAAATATGCAGAAATATCTAGTTAGAATCTCCTAGAGCAAACCTAAAAGGAATCATAGAGATCCTTTAGCCAATGTTATAAACATAGCCTTCACCTTCATAGCTCTGAAATCAACCCAGGACATGCTTTAAAGATGTCCCATTCATCAGTAGGCCAACCCTAAGTAGTTAGTTCAGTGATTACAGATGAATGTGGACATGGCCTCTCTCCTTTGCATCTCTTTTTCTTGCATTGGTAATAATTTGTAATATGATTAAATGGACATAACAAAAATAATAGTCTAATCTAAGGGTTACTTTAAAAAAAAACCCTTAAATGCAGCATTTTATTCATCCCAGATAAGACTGTATAGGAAAACATCCACAGTAATTCAGCTGTTGTATTGAATTGCATGCCATTGCTGATATAATCTCGATTACCTTTTTGTAAATTTAATTTTAATTACATCAGTCTAGTGGGCTCCATGCAGATATTTACTTTTAGCATAATGGATTTTTAAGGGAAAATGTTCCATGAAAGCATTGAGTGTTGAATATTTTATTTGAAAGCAAATGCTAAAAGTATTTTTATAACATTCAGTATTGATACTTTGGGGGGGAAATGGAGTGAAAATATCTTTTAATGGATTAAAAGGAAACCTTCACAACCTTCAGTTTTGAGTAGTATTTAGAAGTCCACACTAATAATAATAGTTAATAATAATGTATTATTGATAAATGCATTAGTGAGAGGGTAGCTTTACTAAAAAAAATTTTTGTTTTGCTGTTTTCTTTTGTATGAAAATGGATCTGTGTTCTTTATATGGTGTGTGATGACTAAGATAACTCACTCTTTCAGTGATAAAAACATCCATAAATATGTAATGATCAAAGAGTGTAAGCTTACTCCAGAACATTAAAACGAAGGTTCCATCCATCATATGCTTTGGTATAGGTGACATCTTGATCTCTTTTCTGCCATTTCTTGAAAATATGGCAAACACCGTCTGAATGAAAGTGGACTCTTGAATCCAGGAGTTCCTCTGAAAGAGCGGTTTGGTTAACCCATCCTGGAACATCACCCCCAATGTGGAACACGTATAAAATTGTAGATATGGTGTGTATGTGTATATATATATATTACAGTTAGCATGGTATAATATGGTATAATGGGTGTAATGAATTTAATATGTGTAGGCACTGGATTATGTTTTCCAGCCTATTTTAATGTACAGGTGTGAATTTTGTTGCAATATTTTCTGAATTGAAAACTTGGGACTTAATGGGTTAATTGAACAGGATCACACATCATTCAACTAAAAAAAAAACAGTACTACTAAATCCAGACTTAAAAATCCTTAGTTTTCAAACACCTTGCCTTAGTACATTTGACATAAAATGACAGGTTCTTCCTAAGCCCCACCTGGGAGGTGCATTCTCTTAAGAAATGCATTGCCAGGGTAAATGCCTGGGTGCTCCAAAGATCCATAAAGGGAACTGGGGCCAGTGAATTTGCTATGGTTAGATTTGCATGTTGAAACTTAATCACTAATGTATTGACAGATGGGACTTTTGGGAGGTGATAAGGATTAGTTGAAGGGAGCATGCTGGCCCCTTTGGTCCCCTGTCATGCAAACACATAGCAGAAATGCCGTCTGCAAAGCAAAGAGCAAGCCTTTATTAGACACTGGATCTGCTGACTTGATCATGGACTTCCCAGCCTCCAGAACTATGAGAAATAGTTTCTAGTATCTTTGTCATTTTTATATTTCTAAATTACCCAGTCAAAGGTATTTTATTTTAACAGCCTAGATGGACCAAAAATTTTCCCCAGTTCAGCTCCTGCTCCAGGGTTCCATCCAATCAAGTATATGGATATATATGGAAATCCAAACTGCATTCCCTAAACATGTATACCTATTAAGCAGATTAAATCTATTTTCTGAAAATGTCATTAGCTTGTAAATGTCTAATCACTTGGTAATGGGCTGGCAGTGGGACTAACCATTTTTCAATAAAATGGTTTGAATAAGTCAGTCCTTACTGGGTTTTGTGTTTGTTTTTACCTTTAAATTCACACAAGGAATCAGTCTGTCAAAAACAGTCCCTGTCTTTCTCCATTTAAAATAATAATAACTTAACACAGCATGGTTGATTTCCGCTTATTTGTAGCATTGTCTACTTGCTGGGTAGATGTTGAGCTGCTTGACTGCAAGGGTGAGGCAGATTTCTTATATCCTCTGTATCATCATAAGCAGTGCTTCACACAAGTGCTTTCCGAGGATGCAGTACATATTTGCTAATAATTTAGTCATTAATGATATCTAGCAAATCAAAACTGGGGGCTGAAACCGTGGCTCAGCGGTTACAGTGCTTGCCTGGCATGGGTAAGGACACCACATATACAATTAAGTGTTGGAGCAACAAAAGCCACATAAAAAACGAAATAAAATTCTCTCACTGTCCCTCTCTCTTTAAAAATCAAAAGCAAAAACAGACAAACAAGAGACTATACTTGTTCCCAGAAAGCAGTTACAGAAACTCTTTTAATGCCTATGTGTATGTATATTCACTAGCACTCTTCCTTTTTGTGGGATAGTATGAGAGATGGTATAGGAACAAGTTCACTGAAAGTTTAACATGCAATGATGAATTCATGGTCATGGGGGAGAAAATGGCTCAGGGACGCCTGCGATCTAAAGCCCATGTGAAAATAGCGATGTTATACTTAGGAGTTCATGACCAGGTGAAGGAGGCAGAACCTTAGAAGTAGAGATGCAGGACATCGGGAGTAGAAAGATAATAGCGTTGCATAGCCTGGATATCATAAAGTGCTCATTGCAAATGTCTTTTCAAGATATATTTTTGCTTGCTAAACTGTAAACTATCACAGCTCAACTGTAAACTATCACAGGAAATAAAAAGCTGTGCAGACTGTCACTGGCACGCTTGTGCAGTCTTGCTTTGAATACCCTGGTTTCCCACCTCAGTTCTTTGGCATTATCCACGAGGTGATGTTAAACACCTCTCACAATTGACACAAGAATGTCAATTATAATCTTCTAATTTCCCACTTGTTTGGCAGATATTAACTGCGATATATGGATATTTACCACTTATTTTCCAAAAATGAATGAACTGCTTTCTTTTCTAATAGCATATGGTATATTAACTACATTTAAAGCAGATCTTTAAGTAATTTATACATTTCATTTTTTAATCTTTATTTTTTGTAACCAGATAGTGAATTGTATTTTTGTTTGGAGGATTGTGTTGACAGTGTGTAAAGCGTAATGAAATGGATTTATATGAAGAATGAATATTTGTTTTATAAAGAATAATACTTTCTTATTAATATGGACTGAGCTGAGCCTTCAGCTATTGTTATCCCTACCAGCTGCTGTAAACCATGTACTGTCAGCTAATACTTAACAAATATGATACCTAGGATACTACAATGAAAAAAAATTGGAGCCTTGGAACATTCTTTCCAATTCATGAATGGTATTGAACATTCTTCCCTATTCTAAACTCATCAAAAGCACAGTTAAATGGCTGTAAGTAAATGTTAGAAAACCAGTCAAGGATGTGGTTCAAATCACGGGGAGTCCACCACCCCACACATAATCTCTGTTGTCAGGTGAGGGGAAGTAATGGAAGCGTCCAGCGTTGATGAAATAAAACCCATGACAGTCACCAGTTTTGTTGTAATATTTCTAGTGTCCCTTGGGCTTCCCCACACCATTGGAAGAAGATGTACTCAGTGGCTAGTGTTATACTCTTGACATTTTTATCTTCAGTGTGATGCTAGTTGGAAGTTGATTCTGAGTTATTTCAGGGAAATCCTTAGTACCAAAGACCACAACCTAATAAGGAATTCCCAGAACTGTGTTTTTATGAGTCACCCTCAAGCCCGGAGAACTCTCATCCTGACCCATAAGACTGTGTGCTGACTTGCCATCAGAGCAGCTAAGAAAAAATGCATGTGATACATGCCAGTGTCCTTCTCACCTGTAGCTGCTTATTAAGAAACAGCAGCTGACTAGGGGAGAAGGTGGAATGTGTTGGTGAAGAGGATGTGGCGTTTACCTTTCTGTGTTCTAGATATTCCAGGGCTTTTGTCCATGAAAAAAAAAATTGGGGGGAAATGCTTACTTTAACAGGTTTAATATCAATATTTATAGCAGCCCAATTTACTATAGCTAAATTATAGAACCAACCCAGATGCCCCTCACTTGATGAATGCATCCAAAAACTGTGGTACATGTATACAATGCAGTACTACTTGACTATTAGAGAAAATGATATTATGGCATTTGCAGTCAAATGGATGGAGATGGAAAAAATTTTGCTAAGTGAAGTATCACAAACTCTGAGACTCAAGGGCCGAATGTTTTCTCTCATTTGTGAAAGCTGGAATATAAGCAGAAACAGATTGTTAGATGGCTAACCTAACAATTAACTCAACATATATGAATTCTTACATGATCATGGGGAACTGTGCTAAGATTCCTGGGGGACATAGGGAGGGGGATAGGGAGAGGGGAAGGGAATAGGAAGGACATCAAGGTGACCAGAGGGAGGTAGTATGGGCGAATCTAATCTGAGAGGAACCTCCATCTTCCATGAGAAGTCCAGTTAACTTGGGGCTTAAGTAAAGTGAAACATGGAACCATGGAGAACCCAAAGAGGGGGGTCTGGCACCAGTATTGGCTTGTTCTGTCATTACACTGCTGTTGATTGTTTGATGATGAACCCTTCCTAATTGTAAGACCATGTCTATTGAACAAAAAAAAAAATGAAAGAAAAAAATAATTTTAAAGATAACATCAAACCTGTTTCATGATTGAGGATATACACAAAAATCATTTAAGACCCCAAAGCAAATATTTTGACATAAGATAATCAGAATCAGACAAGTATTCAAAGATCATCCAAAGTATCCCTTAGATTTGACTTCAGTATGCCATGCTTACCCTGTATTTGAATACAAGAGTAACAAATCTGTCTCTTAAAGGAGCCCATTCCTCTGGAAGGTTCTTAGCCATCAAGTTTTCCTCTTGTTGTAAGTTGAACCTATTTCGCCAAAGCCCATCTGATGTTCCTCGTTACCTCAGGACATGTCTTAATAGTCTCTGTCACAATAAAGACAGGCTTTGCTGTAACCCACTCCTGATTTGTTGGTCTTCATTCTGAATCCTCCTATGTTATAGTTTAGGCAGCCCAATTTGGCTGCCCCTGTGCCTGGGCTCATGGAATCAACTATCTGCTCTGTTAGCAGCGATTGCATAACTTCTCCCTGACTTGACTTTCATCAACTCCCAAATTTCCAGAGATCTCTAAGGCCCTTCTGGGACAAGCTTTCAATCTTATACTATCCCGAATCACATAGTATTTTCCTTTCCAGGACAACACCTATGCCCAGTGATCATAATTCATTTTATTATACTACCATTTTTTCTAGCTTGATGATAGAAAGTAGCTTTTGTTAACCTTGGATTTAAATATACAGTCTTTGTTTTTCATACCTTCCATATTTGTGAATTTGTTTGCTTGCTAAATTTTGTGTTGGTAACACTAAAATCAGCTCTCATGGTGTGTTCACCTGTATGCATGTAGCAGGGATGAGTTAGTTGCCTTACATGCACACTGTTGGGAACATGAGGCTCAGCTGGCTTGTAAAAGAATTGGTGGTAAACAACTCTAAGGGGTCCAGCTGGCTTGTAATTAGCAAACTGCCTGACCGCGTGACTAAGCTATTTGGCCACTCATTTGTTACAATTGGAGAAATGTGTTTGCACTGTACCCCTATTGGTTGTTGTAATGGATAAATAGAGTAGTGACTAGTCAGGGAAGGAAGCAGCCAAAGAAGAAGTAGCCAAAGGAGAAGCAGTAGCCAGAGAAAAGCAAGCAAGCAAGCAGCCGTGTCCCGAAGGAAGAAAGCAGAGCAGACGCATAGAACCGGAGAGATCAGCAGAGACGTCGGAGAGCTCAGCAGTGGTAGAAGATGCAGGTCCCGTGTTCCGGCCACCGGCGTTCGCCCCCTCCTTCCCAGCTCCCCAACCCTTCCTGACTAGGCCCCTCGGAGGACGGCCCAGGTCCGCTGGGTCGTTCTTCCCGCTCCTCGCTCTGGAGTGCTGCGGGGAGCGACTCCTTGCCCCAGCCCTGTCCTAACTGGGCCCTCGGAGGACGGCCCAGGTCCGCTGGGTCGTTCTGCCCGCTCCTCACTCAGGAACGCTGCGGGGAGCGACTCCTCTTTCCCCCATCCCCAGCCCTGTCCTGTCGGCGCCCGGTTCCCAGTGTCCTGCCGCCCCCGGGGAACGGCTAAGGTCTGCCGAGGTCCTTCCGCCCACTCCCCCGCTCCAGAACCCTGCGGGGAGCGACACACACATCCACTGAGGCAGTGTTCTGCTTCTTAAGAAACTTTAGTTCTCAAACTGCAAATCAGAGTCTTTTCACCATTTACTTAGTGCCACATTTCCATATTGTTTTCTGTTGGTGATTGCACTCTTTAGAATGCCCCTAAAGCATAGGTGCTCACCCAAAGCAGGCTCTGACATTCCTTAACAAGACAATAAAGGTGCTAGAGAAATTCTATTTGGACATGAGTTAGTCAATAATTTGTATTGAATGAGTTCTTTAAGTGTGCATAAATTAAGGCTTCTGTCATTGATTTGGTTGATGAAAATGTGACCAGAGACTCATAGGAACCTGCTGCTGTATTTTCCCCAGTAGCTCTATATAACCAGTGAATACTGGTTCAATGTTCACAGAAACTTCATGGAACATAAGGTCTACAGATGAGAAGAATCAACTGCAATTTCAAACTTACAGAAAAGTTACGAGAATAGTAAAAAGAATTTCTGTATACCCCTCACCCAGATTCCCCAAATGTTAGCATTTTATCACATTGGCTTTATCTCCACTATGTGTGCACACACATACATATAGTTCTAACATGAACGTATATCCTTTGCAACTAAAGAAATGTTTCAAGCTCTGTTGCCTAAAACTCAGGATATTCTCTTACATAACCAAAGCATAATTATCAAAATCAGAAAACTAAGATTAATTCAATACTTCCTAATCCGTACATCTTATTAGGATTTACTAGTCATCCTGATGAAACTGGATCATACGTCTCCACACCCATTCAGCTGTTATGTCTCTCTTGCTATTCTTAATGTCCTCATTCTTTTGTTTGTCTTTTTCTTTCCTGAAATGGATGTTTTTGAGCATATGCAATGGTTCTTTGTAAAATGTCTTTGGTGTGCTTTGATGTTTCTTCATGACTAGATTTAGGTATGTTTTCGGCAGGAATATTACAAAAGCAATGCTGTGTTCTTCCCAGCGTGTCTTTACCAGAAGGTATCTGGTACTGGTTTGTTCTGTTTCTGGTAATGTTAATTGATCATTTGGCTAAGGTGCTGTCTGCCAAGTTTCTCTGCAGTAGAATCCTTGCTGTCTTCTAGCAATACCCTCAGATTCTCTAGTGGTTGAATAAAATTGGGTTTATTGTCTTTCTGAAATGAGAAGGCACATCATGAGGAGCTGTGGGCATATCAGAACAAGGATATTAGGGGGTGCTTGTTATTGGGTTCAGACTTGAGTTTGATTAACTGGAAGAGGATGAAGGAAATGTAGTTTTATTATAGATTGGTTATTATCACAAAATGGGCACAGTTTTATGATTGGTTTTATTAATAGTTCTTGTGGAGAAGGTGAGAGGAAGGGAACAAAGCTAACCTTGTACCTGATGAGGAACCTGCGGTCGCTGTCAGTCTGCAGAGAGGGATATGTGCTCAGTATTTGTGGCTTGGACAGTAGTCTTATATCTGCTGTGCCCCAATGTGATGGTGGAGTAGGCTTGTTTTTATTTTACTCTAGTCAGAGTGACCTCATTCAATATGTCTCTGTTGGATGAAATCGTTTACACTCAACAGAACAGTATCACTTGGTTGTGAGAGCCAAACTACCTCCCATTCGATAGAAGTTAGAGACTGCTTTTTTCTTGTTCATTACTTTTTTTTCCTTTTGTGATTAATGGATGCATCCCTACTGAAGAGGGTAGATAGATTCGTAAATGGGTAGAAAGCAGATCCATGGGTAAGTAGAGGGGTGGATGTATGGGAAAAGAGAGTTCATCATTGTAATTGAAAGTCAACTGAAAAGAAATTATAGAAATAGGAAATCAATTTGGCAACCATAATAATTTATTCAGACAAGGAACATCAATAAAAGACTGAGGAGGAATAGCTGAGCTGATTTATATAGTCGCAAACTATTTCCCTTCAAAATACAAGTCAATTACAAGAGGAAAATAGTTGTAAGTAGAACTTTGTGTGCATGTATAAATATGTAGCAAGAAATCCCATCAATGTGTACAACTTTAATGCACCAATAAAAAAATAAGTAGAAAACTTTTAATCACTAATCTGATGACAGCAGTGGTAGATAGTATGAACTTGTTTGAGGTTGATAAAGCTTACGAATGAGCCCTTGGACATGCCCTTCAGGCTTAACCATCCATCCATAAAACCCAGGGTTCCTTTGATAAGCCATGTCACATGTGTCTTCCTTGGATGTGTCTGCACCCTCTGCTTCCTGCTGTGGTTGAGGCTGAACTCCCCTCACCTCATGTATGAATTAATGCAGTTTTATTTTTAAAGTGGTTCCTCCATTCCAGTTTCTTCCATGACAAATCTGCCATACAAAGTATTTCCTTCAGTACCTCTCTGCAAGATCCCATTTCTCATTCTCTGCCCATTTCAGCCAAGCCAGACTCCTCTTGTTCAACACCTTTGGTAATTTGAAAGTTTATTCCCTTTGTTAGTAAATTCCATGTCATTCTTCTCCACTAGGTAAATTCATTTTTGCTCTACTTTTTATCTGAATTCTGTTCATTTTCAAGTTATAACTTCCCCAAAGTCTTTTCTAATTCCTGTCTCAAAATCAGTCTTACATCTAGATGAGTTCCATTCTGTTTAATACTTAATTCTCTTTTTCTACAAGTGTCTCAGTTTTGATACTAAAATTCAAGTCAGCCAAAAATATAATTGGCATGTGTTATGTAATCAGTATTCTTTTCTCTAGCTATTAGAATCTTCTGTTGTTTTTAGTATTCTTCATTTTCACAAGAAAATGGAATAAATTTATTCTGTCTGGAATGTGTTGACTTTTGTGAATCTGAAGACTAGTATCTTTCAATAGATTTCTTTGGTTTCTGCCTCCCCCCAGTCTCTCGTACTCATCCCTCTGGAACTCAAAGGACATGTTAGGTTCTCTCCATATGTTACATGCCTATCTTCTAACCTCTCATATTTTTATTTGTCTTACTGTGATGAATTCTAGAAAATTTATTTGGGTTTATCTGACTGTTCACATTTAAAGCTAGTTTTCATTTTCTAACCTCTGCAGCTGCATTTCATAGCTTTCAATGTTTTCAAACAATTTATAACTTACTTTTCCTTTGTGTTCTTTGATGCACGTATAATAACATCAAGTATTTAAAAGTGTTTTAGCATATTAGTATGTTATACTAATATGCTTCTACTTTTGTTGTTTGAACTTCTTAGATGTATAGAATGATATAGTCCTTTAAATACTGGTTGTTTCAGCAATTACTTCTTTAAAACATTTTACCCCCTTTATTTCTCCTTTTCTTCTGGGACTTTCTGTAGATCAGTATGGTTGATGCTGTTTCACAGTTACCTCTGGTATCTGTTCATTCTCCTTTCTTTCTTAAACATGGTGTGTTAGATTTTCATCACTGAACCAAAAATACCTGAGAAAAACTAAGGAGAAAAGATTGACTTTGGGTCCTGGTTTCCGAGGTTTCAGTCTGTGGTCTGCTAGCTCTGTTGCTTTGCATCTGAGGTGAAGCAGAACATCATGAGAGAACCCCACAGTGGAGGAAAGCTGCTCACCTCACATCAGCTGTGAACCAGAGAGAGGGAAAGATAAAGAGGCTGGGGACAAATTATTGCAAAAACAATCCTTTCTCAATTTGCACTAGCCTATAGTTTGTGCTTGATTACAGAGTTTTAAAATGCTCACTTTGATAATATTGTCATGTTTGATTATTATTCATTGGGAAGAGGATCTACTTGTGTCCTTACAGTGCCACATGCCATTATGTGTTTTGTAACATCACCCTAGATTCACATGTGACTACTAATGCTGTCAACATAGTCAGCTGTGTTTGGAAATTACGCTGGATTTTTATTTATGTTAATTTTTGGTACAAATTACTCTTCTAGTTAGTGTTTTGATCATTATAGTTTCTGTTCATCCATTCATTTAGTAAGTATTGATTATGTTCTGGGATCACCAATTTCTGGGATATAAGTTGGATGAGAAGTTCTCTAATTTCCATGAATTCAGTCTAATGGGGGAGACAAACTAAAAATAATAATTATAATAAATTAAAGTAGATCCCAGCATTTGATGTCACACAGGACTGAGCAGAGTGCTGTGGGGTAGCCTGGACAAGATATGCCTATCCCTAACAAGAGTTCCTGAAGAATGATAGAGACTCAGAAGGGTAAAAATCAAACCAAAGGGGAGCAATTGACAGGAACTTCTGAGCACTGATAGTGATTTGTGTAAGGACAAAGCTCAGAGTGAGGTTATATCAGAAAACTCAGACACTGGGAAGATCTGTGGTTAACAGTAGATGGAACTTACTTACCTGTGGGGCCTTATCAGTTACTTACAAGTTCTCTTCTGCAAAATGAATAAGTTTTACTTGTTTGCTTATGAAGATGAAATGAAAGAATGCAACATTTTGTAATCACTACTTAATTACCCCAATTCATTAGTTTTCCAGTGTTAAAATATGTGATTTTTTTAATGATTGTTTAGATAGAAATGGGAACAAATCCTGGAAAAATGTAGAAGAAACACAAAACTATGGTTGTCAGTATTTATAGCAGCTAAGCATTCTGGCCTTTATCCTCTGGACCACCAGAGACTAGCCAAGTTTTCTAATGATCAGATTAGTTTTTGCTTTCATTTTGTCTTGGGATTTCTCTGTGGTAGCTCTATGGTGCATTAGCAAGTAGTGAGTGACAGACAATAGGTTAAACAGAAGATTTGGGGTTAAGATGAGTGTGAAAATGGAGTGGTTTATGACATCAAATTGACAAGATAGGAATATAGAGAGGTGAATGGGGCTAGTTGAGTTTAAAGGATTTTTCAGAGGGTCATGTAGAAGAGACAGAATTTGGGGAAGTTAAAAACAAGAAGCTAATGTAAATAACAAAAAAGGCAGACAGGCTGTCCATAAGATCACTGGCTATGGGATTAGGGAAAGGGAAAATATAAGCAAGAGCAAATGGAGACAAAGCTAGAATGGCAATCTTAGCATAGTACATGTTGTGGATCCTAAACAGATTTTCTGAGCTGCTGAGAGTCAAAAAAAAAAAAAAAAAAAAAAAAAAAACCAAAAACAAAAACAAAACACCTCAATCTAATGTCCATGGCCTTAAATTGGGTGAGGCAGGAGCTATATGATGTTGTTATCGGGCGTGGTCATTTCAACACTCCTTTATTTTTAATAAACATTCAAAATTAATCTAAACCTTTCTTGAAGTTATATACAGATGTTTCAAGGATAATGGTCTTGATTAATGATTCTCCCCAACTAATGCACTTCCTGTGCAGACACTGCACACAGACCTTCACTGCCTCTGAAATCACCAAAGAATCATTTAGTGAGCAACTCTTCATAAACCTAATAGCACTGCCAAAGTATTAATGCACCTTTTCAAAGCACTAAGGAGCGGAACAGATACAAACAGATGTAATGACAGTGTATAAAAAAATAAATGATGATGCACCTTATCTCTGATCTACACTTGAAGAGGTCCCTTTTACATGTGAGATTCTGCGAGTTAATTTTTCCTGTCTGTGACATTCAAATGTGTTTAATTGCCAGACATCCGGATTTGCTATTGGTATGAATCAGGGGGTTTTTATTTAATTAAGCCAGCTTATCTGTCACCCATCACAATTAATCCATTCTATCTTAATTACTTTTCCATTTCCAGCACCAATCATCATACATTAATACAAATATAGGGATATCTGAGTCATTTTTGTAATAGCACAGAATGCCTATCAGGTATGTTCATGCACTTCCTTCACGTATTTAGAAAGGTTCAAAATAGCTTGATAAGAACATACTCATATTTTGCCGGAAATGTGGAAATCTGAAATCCATATTTCACTTGGGTGATTTACATATGGACACAGAATTTCTAAACCCCATCATTTGTTTTCCAGAATTTTGAATTCTCATTTTTGTATCAATCCAACAATGCACTGTAGCGTAGGAAACTTGTGCTCTTGAAGGTAATTGCAGGGTGCTAAGGCCTGTCGGCTTGCTTTTGTCACTGTACATGTGTGGGTTTTTCATTCACTCTCATTGAGCATGATTCTAATTACTGGGGAGGCACCAGTGAATGAGGCAGAAGAAGATTCCAATTCCCTCTGAGCTCACATTTTTGTAGAGAAGATAGTAAACAAATAACAGTAGTGATAAGTGATGAGCAGAATTTAAAAGAAGGTAATAGAAGGTGATTTGGTGGCTCCTGTGGATGGAATGCTCAGAGAAGGCCTCCCTGAGGAGGTGGATTGTAGCCGACTCTGAAATGGCAAGAGACGCCACAAGCAGATCACAGGACTAAAGTTTGCAGGAAGAAGGCACAGCAAGAGCAAAGGCCACGAGTGGGAATGTAATCCAGGAACCAGCTGGAGGCCAGCAGTGCTGGGGTGACATGAACAGGGAAAGTGGTAGGAGACGAACTTTGGAATCAGAGAGCTTTCAACCAAGAGTGTGGGTTTCATTCCAAGTTCCATGAAAAGCTGTTGGAGGGTTTGAAAGATGGTAATGATGTGATCGGATTTACATTTTGAAAAGGTCATTCTGGCTGCTCTGTGGAGAGTGGATTGAAGGGGACAAGTGTGAAAGCCAGAGAGAGTCCAGATGAGAGGTGGATTTGACTTGGGTCCACTCGCAGAGCTAAGAGCTGGATTATTTCAGGATTTGCTTAGAGGTAGAGTAGGAGAACTTGTTGATGTTTGGCTGTTGAAGAGGTATATCACAGAGAAAGAAGAATCCATCAAGAAGAATTGAGATTTCTTTATTTAACACATTCAGGATTTCTACAGGCCTTAGCCATTTCTTGTAATTATTGCATTTATTATTTTCAAAGACTGAATCTTTTCACAGTTGGATATCTCCATGGGTGCAGCAGAGCAACCCATGGCATGACTGCCTTGGCTTCCAATCTAAGTTGCCTAAACTCGTGACCATATGACTGGCTAATTTCTTAACCCCTCTACCTTTCCATTTCTCCTATAAAAATGACAAAATAATAACTTTACCTATTTCATATGGTTATCATCAGAAATGACCAATTAAAAAAAACATAGAATTGCTTAGTGTACTGCCAGATGGTATTAAGGGCTTAGGAAATATTAGTGATTGAGTACTATATTTCTATCTTTTCCTCTTCACTTTTGCATATCCAGATCTCAGTACCTAGTCATAAGAGTTATAATTACATGTTTCAAGAAATAAGAAATTTCTGTTCCTTCTGTATTCCATAATTAATTCATATGTCAAATTCTATAGAATTTCATAACACAAATCTCTGTTTACTGTATTCCCAATTTCCATGCATGGTGGTATTTATTTTTAAATAAATAAATAACTTTTTTGTTATTTGGGTTTTAAAAATCTGCTAAGACCTTTCAGAGGGTTTGATTATTATCAGCTTTAATAGGAAGTTAATGTTTTCAGCTTTTAAAATGGGGCAAGGACGGATGAGTATCTGATATCAAGATTAAATAAGTGATAGAAAACCTTAATGTATTGCATCTGGTGATGCCATGACACCACAAGGCCCTGCTCAGCATCATCCTCTTACTTGCCCTTTGGCCTCAGGACCACGTTGGCTCTTCGGTGTGGAAAGACTCAGTTTGTTTAGTTGTCAGAGTGATCTGAAGACCTCTTCCTCTGACTCTGATTTCCATGTCAACTGTGGTTCCTGCCACTCTGCTGGGCTACAGCTGCATTTCAGACCCTTGTGATTGGTTATTTACTTCTCAAAATAGGCTTGAGAGTAGTAGGAAAATCGAGTGGGTCAGCACAGCACATGGTTAAATTTTTCATAGGCAGATGTGCTTGAGAATAAAAAGGAAATTTTTAAAGTTATTATCTGTTATAAATGTGGCCTGCAGATGTTCCATAGTTGAAACTAGGATTAAGGTACATTTAGCGAGGGATACTTTTCATGAGATAACACATTAACTTAATTTCTGAAAAAAAATTTCACTGAAATTCACTGAGCCAGAAACACTACCTTTTTGGCTCTAAGAATCTTAGAGTGTCACCATGGATGCAGGAGAATCATGGCATCCAGTATAGGAGACTTGAGAATTCCTTTCTGTGCAAAATATTCAACATTAAATACATCCAGGTTTATTCCCTAATCATGGTATTAGATTTTCTGTCTCATATTTTGTAATGATGGAATAAAAAGTCAAAAAAATAATCAAAAGGACATCAGTGAAAGAAAGGGACCAGAGGGTAGCAGAAGTGAGGGAGTGGGCAGTGCTGGGGAGGAATATCAGCCAAATTATGTTGTCAAATTGTGTGTATGTACGAATGCATAGTAACAAATTCCATCATTTTGTACAACTACAGTGCACCATAAGATGTGGGAAAATATATATTTTATTTCAGAACTCTTGCATGGTGTTTTAGTCTGCTTTTTTACTGCTGTGGAAAATTCCAATAAGCTCTAAAAACTTCTAAACCACATGGTCAGGTTAGTCACAGCAACAACCCCGCTTCTCAGTATCTATTTCTTTTTTAATCAGATTTTTCATTGCTGTGACCAAAGGACCTAACAAGAACAATTTTAGGGGGCTGGAGCAGTGGCTCTGCCGTTACAGTGCTTGCCTAGCATGTGCAAGTACAGGGGTTCAAACCCCAGCACCCACATGCACAACTAAGTGTCAGAGCAACAAGGGCCATGTGAAAAACTCAAAATTGATTCTGTCTGTCTCTCTCTCCCACTGTCCTTCTCTCTTAAAAAGAAAAAAAAAAGGAAAAGTTTATTTGGGGTCTCACAGTTCCAGAGGTCTTTGTCCATCATTTCACCTCAACCTTCCTGGATTGTCTCACATGAGCTGTTGGGGGACACCTTTCATTCAAACCCATGGTGTAGCACATTAAAAAAAAATAGTAACCATTCTACAAAGAATGAGTGGGACTCTTATCTGTCCTGTGTGCTTCTTATGCATTCCCAGTGGAAAGACCTCTTTGGAATTAGCCCAACAGTCAGGTAGCAGCCCAGCTTGCTTATATCACTGTCAGTATTTGTTTTCATTATTTTCCAGAAATATTTGGGCATACTGACTTTTATATGTTTATTTTCTACTGTAGACACGGGAGCAGAAAGACAGGCACTGAGAGAAAATGTGTATCCTAAACTGAGAGAATTCTGCAGAGAGAACTATGGACTGGAATTTCAGGTAACTCTAATACTAATCTCATTTTTAATTGTCAGCTGCATAACTAATCGTTTGTTTATTTTCACAATGTGTTACCAAAGACAAGTTTAAAGTCTATAAAGTGTTCATTTCTTTAAGTATGAGTATAAAAAGAAACATTGGAAAATGGAAATTAACTCCATTTTTAGTGTGTTGTAATTTTGTGCTGTGCCTCTTGGACCCTGCCTGATTGGCCTATCTTTTCCCTCAGACCATATTCATTTTTGACAGGTTTTACTATTATCAAAATGATTAAAGTCTCTGAGCACCTGCCTTTAAATTTTAGCTATGGTCTCTAGGGAGTTCTTCATCTAAAGGCAGGACCAACTTTTTCAAAGTATTTCTTTTCAGTGGCCAGGCCAGCCCTTGCCATCTGCCTTTTAGTTTTTATTCATATTGTGGAATATTCTTTCATCTGGATATTTAAGGGCTTTACACTTGCCAAAAAGCAAGTATGTGTGTGTGTGTGTGTGTTTGTGTGTTTAAATATGAGATGTCCCCCAAAAGCTCTTGTGTCAGTTCAGGAGTATTCAGAGTGATATGATTAGATTATGGGAGCTTTAACCTAGCAAGTCCATTCTAGCTTGAACGGACTGACCGGGTGGCAACTGTAGGCAGGTGGGGTGTGGCCAGAGGAGGTGGGTCCCTGGAGATGTGTCCTGGAAGGATTCATCTTCTCAGTGGGCCTTCTCCCTGCTGCTCTCTGCTTCCTGGCTACCATGAATGAAGCAGCGCTCCTCCACTATGCCCTTCCACCATGATGTACTGCCTCACCTTGAGCTCAGAGCAATGGAATCAGCCCACCATGACCTGAACCTCTGGAACCATGAGCTAAAATAAACTTTTCCTCTTTTGAGTTATTCTTGTCAGATAATTTGGTCACAGCTAAGAAAAGCTGACTTAAACAGTGTATATTAGTCTTTCAAGACAGTTACTGCCCATGTCGTTGTCAAAGTTCATGAATACCCTGGTGCTTTTATGCACCACTGATTTTCGCCACCTGATTGAAAAGTACCTGAAAACATGCATCTTGGACATCCAAAGTGCAAAAAAGTAAATGCTCCTGAAGCAGATAACAGTACTTATTCATATTGTTCAGCCTCATTTACAATGGAAATCTTAAGACTCTGGTGTTCTCAGCTACTCGTTGACCATGCTGAGTGATGCATATGTAATGAGGTCTGTGGTGCAAGAGTGGAAAATGTGCCATTGTTAGTGGACAAAAATGTCATCCTTCATTTGTTGCCTCCTGGGTAAATACTTTATCTTGGTGTACCTCACGATGTTTTCTAATACAATGTATAATGTAATTGTCTCTAAATGGCTTCAGTCTCAAAGCACAGTGTCAGTCAGCAGCAGGCCATTATGACACACATAGTGAATAGTTACTCATAAGTTACCATTTACTTGATAAATTGTGAACTTAAATTAAATTCCATGTCATGAATTTAACACTGCCTTCTCTGCGGAATCTGGTTCTACTGATAACAGGGTCCCAATTGTTACAAAACTTCCAATCTGTCAAGATTCCCAAAGACTTGGACACTCCCTTGTGAGTGTTACCATAGAGAAAGAAATGTGTCCCAGCATACTAATCCCTTCTTTGAGTTTGCTTTGTTTTGCATCGTTCTTGTTAGTAGAGGGAAGAAGTTGTTGAGCTACAGAGCAGCCTCCATAGAACACAGCATCGGAGAGGATTTGCAGAGGGGAAAGGAAAGTTTATTTTCCAAATTAGAGAAGGGCACAGGAGAATACAAGAGAGCCAATGGAAAAACACAGAAGGTGAGCTGTGGAATAAATTGATTGCCAAGAATTATTCTAGGCAGGTGTAGTGCATCAGTCAGGGAAATGCAGAGCAGTTGGCACAGAAGATGTGGACCAGAGACCCAGAGTGACTTAATCGTTGCATCCTTCAGGGATGTGAGGGACGATCACTGCTCACATGTCTGAGATGGTGTTTACAATAAAGTAAGACTTGCAAGGTTGCATTTGCTTCCCAGTTGTAAGCATCACAGAAGCCTCAAACACATAATATCTGAATCTTCTTAGACTGTACACTCATTCTAGACTTTTATAGTAGATTATTTATAGATCTTCTCTGTGAGGATGTATTTTCTATAGAGATTGTTCTCTTTCCTCATCTGTAATATAATATGTGCCAGAAGCTCCATGAGAAGCCAGTTTACCTCACAGTGTTCCAATGCCATCTTTGGTTGTGCCCTGCACCCAGGAGAAATCCATCTCCAAGTCACTCAGACATGCCAGTCTGTTTGATATCTCCCTCCTTTTGCTCATGCCATTCTCTCCATCTGCAGTGCTTTCCCCTCTGCCTCTTCCTGTGTCACCCTTTGCATCCTCCTATCTGATCACAAGTTGCGACACTCTCTTCCTTACCCGTAGTCCTGCCGCCACGTGTACTGCTTTGGCTCTTAGAAGAATCCAGCCTTTCCCCCTGCCCATCACTGTGATGGGAATACTCAGCTCTTCATCTTCAGAGGACTGCTTTCTAAGTGTCCCTCAGGTCTTTATGAAATGTCATTTCCTAGGGATGCATCCCTAATGACCCACTCTGAAGTCGCCCCCTAGATGCTCCCTTATATCATCAGTTCCTTGCACAGCATGCGTCACTATCAGATGTCTTCTCATTTATTTATGGATTGGTTTGCTTATTTTCATTCTCACTCTAGATTGTAACTTCCACACGAACAGCTACATTCCTGGCCCTAGAACAGTACCTGATATATAGGAAAACACCCTATGAAATTATTGAGTGAATGAGGAAAGAACTCACAAAAATATGAATGAATAAGGACTCAGCCCAAACATTATTTCCTTAAGAAGCCTTTTTCTGATACCCACTTTTCTCCCAGTATGTGACATATGCCCTTCTTTCTGTTCCCCTAAATTTTTCTGTGTAACTGTCAGTCATTCAGTTCATTCAAAAGTGTATCAAGCAGCACTGACTACATGCCAGTCAGCATTCTAAGCTCTGGGACTGCAGGAGCAAACCACAGAGGCCCTCTTCTGTGGAACTTACCATGTGGTTGAGGGATACAGATAATACACAGATTCCAGCAGTAATAAATTCATCTTATCAGATAGAGTCTTTGAGGGAAAGCAAAGCATGGTAAGGGGGTTTAGGGAATGCCAGGTGGTCAGAAAAGGACTTGATAAGATCACCTTTGTGCAGAGATCTGCAGAAGGTGACAGAGAAAATCATGTAGACATCAAGGGGAAGAGAATTCCAGGCATAAGGAACAAGGAAAAAAGTATCTGAGGCAGGAGTGGGTTTAGGAAAAGTGAAGAAGCTAAGTATGAGAAGAGTGGCATGAGGGAAAGAATTATGGTTGACCCCAAAGTTGGATCAGATTGGGACCTTGTGAGCCAAGGTGAAGGACAGGGAATTTTACTAAATAAGAGGGAAAGAGGGACAAAGATTTCCAGAGGCTTGCTTAGGTGCTTCAAACAAGGAGGGTGGACATAATAGTGGCTGGACCTAACACGAACTGTGCAGAGAATGAGACATTGCCTGGGCAGGTGGCTACTTTCTTGCCTATTTTATTTTTTACTTTTTTTTAGATGGATATAGAGATACAATTGAGGGGGAAACATTATCAAACCATTAATAACCAATGTATATATACTTAGTTATCCAGGGGTAATGCCAAATCATGGATGCCCAGCTTCGGTTTCCCCTGTTGCAGTTTCCCCCAGAAGAACTCTTGCGTTAAATGGGTATCTCATGGAGGAATGACATCTGCTTCTGAGATGGTTCCCCCATATTCCCACTCTCCAGTCTCCTAGGAGTTCTTCCTACACCCTCCCACCTCCCCATCTCCCTCCCAACACCTCCAAGTATCCTAGGGAGCCATCCCCCTATTACGTTGAGAATCATACAATTTGAAGTTATTATTAGCTTAGCCATCTAACATATTGCTTCCCCATGTATTCTAGCTTCCACAGATAAGAGATACCATTCAGCCCTTGGGATACTTCACTTAGCATAATTCTTTCCATCTCCATCCATTTGGCTGCAAAAGCCATAATATCATCTTCTCCAATGGCTGAATAGTATTCCATTGTATATATGTACCAAAGTTTTTGTATCCACTCATTGAGTGAGGGCCATCTGGGTTGGTTCCATAATCTAGCTGCAGTAAATTGAGCTGCTATAAACATTGAGGAAGCCATATCACTATAATATGCTGATTCTATCTCTTTTGGGAAAATACCAGGAGTGGGATAGCTGGGTCGTAAGGTGGTTCCATCCTTAATTTTTTGAGGATTCTCCACACTGCTTTCCATAGTGGCTGAACCAGTTTGCAGTCCCACCAGCAGTGTAACAGTGTTCCTCTTTTCCCGCAGCCCCTCCAGCATCTGTTATTGTTAGAATTTTTCATTTTTACCACTCTAACAGGAGTGAGGTGGTATCTCATGGAAGTTTTGATTTGCATTTCCCTTATAACTAATGATGTAGAGCATTTTCTCATATATTTGTGGGCTTTCTGGACTTCCACTGGAGAGAAGTTTCTTTTAAGTTCTTTAGCCCATTTATTGATTGGATTATTTGTGATTTTGGAGTTTAGTTTCTTTAGTTCCTTGTATATTCTAGATATTAACCCTCTGTCCGAGGTGTAGCAGGCAAAGGTTTTCTCCCATTCTGTAGGTTCTCTCTTGATGCACTTGACTAGATCTTTAGCTGTGCAAAACTTTTTAGTTTATTTGCATCCCATTCATTTATTCTTGATTTTACAGCTTGAGCCATGGGAGTTTTGTTAAGGAAATAGCTGCCGTCGCCTATATGCTGTAGTTTTGACCCTACTTCTTTTTTTTCTAGTAAGTTTAAAGTTGTTGGCTTAACATCTAGGTCTTTGATCCATTTTGATTTAATTTTGGTGCAAGGCGAAAGATAAGGATCCACCTTCAGTTGTCTACAAATGGCAGTCCAGTTTCTCCCACACCATTTGTTGAACAAGCTATCTTTCTTCCACACTATGCTTTTGCCCCCTTTATCAAATATCAAATAGTTAAAGATATGGGGGTTTGTCTCAGAATCTTCTATTCTGTTCCACTGATCTTTGATTCTGTTTTGATACTAATACCGTGCTGTTTTCGCTACTACAGCTCCATGGTATAATTTCAGGTCAGGGATTGAGATACCCCCTACTTCTTCCTTTCTATAGAGTAGTGTTTTGGCTAGTCTGGGTCTCCTGTTATTCCATATGAATTTGAGAATTGCTTTTTCTATATCTGTGAAGAATGCCAAAGGTATCTTGATGGGGATTGCATTGAATCTGTATAGGGCTTTGGGTAGAATGGCCATCTTTATTATATTGATTCTGCCTAACCATGAGCATGGAATGTTTTTCCATCTGCTCACGTCTTCTGTAATTTCTTTTTTTAGAGTTTGATAGTTTTCTTTGAATAGGTCTTTAATATCCTTTGTAAGGTTAATGCCCAAGTATTTCATTCTTTTGGAAGTGATGGTGAATGGGAGAGATTTTCTGATTTCTTCTTCTGCGGATTTGTTGCTGGTGTAAAGAAATGCTAGCGATTTGCTGGAGTTGATCTTGTAGCCAGCTACTTTGCTAAAATCACCTATGAGCTCTAGGAGTTTTCTGGCCAATGTTATTGGGTCTTCTAGGTATAGAATCATGTCATCAGTGAATAGAGATAACTTAACTTTCTCTTTTCCTATACGAATACCTTTGATTTCCTTGTCTTGCCTGATAGCTCTGGCAAGGGTTTCAAGGACTATATTGAACAAGAATGGGGAGAGTGGAAAGCCTTGTCTCATACCTGAATTCAGTGGAAATGCTTTCAGTTTTTCTCCATTGAGGATAATGTTGGCTATAGGTCTGTAGTGAATGGATCTGACATAGTTAAAGTATCTTCCCTTGATCCCTATCTTTTCCAAAGTTTTGAGCATAAATTGGTGTTGAATTTTATCAAAAGCCTTCTCTGCATCAATTGAGATGATTATATGATTTTTGCTTTTCATTCTGTTTGTGTCTCACCTATCTTTAAAGATATTGCTTGAGTCTTATTCAGCTCATCCCAATGGTCAGTTAAGCAGCTGGTACATAACAAGCCATTTAGTAAAGCCTTTCCTAAATTAGATTGATAACTATGGAGTAACATTTTAAGCAAGCCTGTATCCTTGTATCTATGTGCCTGCTGAGTGGGCTCTTTTATGGTGCTGCTTTTATCTTTTTAATTTAAACTAAGAAGTGTAATGAAAATGTACCAGTCTGATTATGTGAACTTTGATTAATTCTGTGTGTGATCTATAAAGAGTGACTGCTCAGAGATGAAAACAACAGTGGAAAGAACGCCAAGCCCTCTCAAAGTGATGGACACCCGTGGCTTCATAAAAAGGCATGGTGTTTAAACATGTCTTTTAATTTGCTGGTATTCACTAAGTATGTTTGGCTACAACAAGGACAGAAAATAAGAACAAGGGGAAGGAACTGAGAAAAATACAGACTAGAGCGAAAGCACATGGTGCAGGACCCAATAGATAAAGACTTATGATTCTTCCCCACCCCACCCTCCCCCACCACACCCATGCTTTTGCTTTCAAATCTCTCCGTCCCCACTGATCAGACCAGGATGGGAGCTAACCCTCAGTGCTGCAAAGATTGGATGAATAAGTAGCACCTTAACTGGCCTCTTCCTGCTTACCCACCCTCTACGCACCAAGCCCTTAAGGAAATAATCCATTCCTGTTTGTTTTTAAGTTCCCAGGGCCTGGTGTTGGGTAGATTTTAAGAAAAACTGTTTAGCAGAATTGCCCACCACCATCACACTACTTGAGTTTTTCTGTAACCTGGTGAAAGGTCACATTGCCAGTTCCTTTGTTTTTGTTTTAATTTTTATTAAGGAGTTGAGTTGTCAGGCAGTCATAAATACATATAAAATGACAATATGATATGCATTGGGTCTTAAATCATAGCTTCCCCCACAATGCCCACTCCAGTCTATTGATTCTTCTGTATTATACCCATATGAGATGTGTGTGTGTGTGTGTGTGTGTGTGTGTGTGTGTGTGTGTATGACTGAGAGAGAGAAAGGTTGTAAATTTTCCAGAATTAAATGATGGTATAAGTATCATTTGACTTCTCAGGGGGTAAACCATATGCTACAGTGTGGATTGTCTCCCTGGATCACTCCCTATCCTCCCTACCTCTCCCACTGCCCCCAGCCTCTCCCTTCCTCCCTCCCCCACATATATGTCTATGGCTCCCCTAGATTATGTGTTGCTGTGCCTTTGCTGGGTCTAATACATGAGTTTGACTACCTTTCCCCCAAGCCTAGGTTTAGCTCCAGCCTCCACAAATAAGGGAAAACAATCAGCCCTTGACTTTCTGGGTTCAGCTAACTTTGCTCAGCATGATTTCTTCCATTGCCATATATTTCCCTTTAAAGGCTGCAATATTATTGTTTCTAATTGCTGAGTAGGACTCCTTTTGGTTTTTAACGGCTCTTGCTGCCTCTGGGGTCTTAAAGTGAGCCCAGCTGTCTGACTCATTCTGATTCCTGAGATCTCATTCACTATCTCTATTTCAGTTTTCCCCTTCTATCAGAAATACCCTTTGACCCCCAGCCACCCTCATCTCTGCTTCCAAAGCTCATCTCAAGACCAAGCTTTCCCAAGACATGTTTTACGACTCCCATGTGTACCCCTACACACACACACACACACACACACACACACACACACTGAGCCAAGAATAAGCCTAGTTGAGCAGAGAGCTGCAAAAGAGGTATATCACTACTTGGGGCACATAGCATGGCTCCATTATAAAAACAGCTCTCGTTTGAGACTAACCACTCAGCTTGCGATCACACCTAAACAGCTGTGATGTCCAATTTCTTCAGTGAACACCTAGTATTTTATTAACCTTCATCTCTAACATGCAGTAAATCCCAGAGATGTGCCAGTTCTATCTCCTTAAATGTTTATTCAATATGTATCCTTTGTCATTCTTGTTGATTGACTATTGCCATAGATACCCTATTTGCCTTCATCTCTTCTTTCTCATTACAACCAACTTCTGACATTCTATAGTGCTTTATTCTTTTTTTTTTTTAAAGAGAGAGGGAAGTGAGAGAGAGAAAGAGAAACAACTTTATTTAGTTTTTCACATGGCCTTAGTTGCTGCAACACTCAGTTGTGTACATGGTGCTGGGGTTTGAACCCGGGTCCTCATGCTTGCAGGCAAGTGCCAAAACCATTGAGCAACCACTCCAGCCCTAGTGCTTTATTCTTAATCCTTAATAGAATGATATTACTTAATCACTTTTTAAATGCCTCCCCTCCATTAACTGGTCACAAAACATTTTGTTACATCTTCTTTTGACCAGCATTTATATAGTACCTGGCTCATACTAAATGCATAATAAATGCTGGTTAATTAAACTGAATTTATTGAATAAATGAGTAAGACATAGAAGCTTAGAATGTAAGCCAGTGCTATGCAAAGTAAATATGATGTGTCATGGATACAAGCCATATGTATAATTTTAAATGTTTTATTAATCATGTTTTAAAAAGTAAAAGGAAACAGGTAAAATATATCTTAACACTATACTTTATTTTAAAGTCAAAATATATAAAACATAATAAATATAAAAGATCAATGAGGTATTTTACATCTTGTCTTCTTCCTAAGTTTCGAAGTCCAGAGCATAATTTATACTCACAACACATCTCAGCTTGTACTGGCAGCAACTTAGCTGCTTGACAGCTGCGTGTGGTCAGTGAGTAGATCCCGGGCTAGACGGTGCAGCTCTCAATGGGCCTGGGGTCTGGGTGAGATCATCCTGGTGAGAGCCTGAGTTCCCAGTGACAGGTGTCCAGCTGAGAGCAACAGAGTCCATAACTAGAGGAGCTATAGTGGAAATGAAAATCATTTGTACACAGAAAGCAAAAAAATCCAGAAGAGGCTGGAGCAGTGGCTCAGTGGTAGAGCACTTGCCCAGCATGCATGAGGACCTGAGTTCTGAACCCCAGCACCACATACATAACTGAGTGTCAGAGAAACAAAAACCAGATGAAAAAAATAAATAAAAATGATTCTGTGTGTGTGTCTCTCTCTGTGTCTCTCTCTCTCCATTCTTCCCTCCCTCTCTCCCCTTCCCTTTCTCTACTGAGAAATAGTTTTTCCACTTTTCAAGAGTAATATTTATTTGATCACTTTTAGACAGTACATTAATAGGATAGATAACCTGAAATATTTAACACAACTTTCAAAAGTGCTGTGGAATCATGACTCATTGGCTGTCATATATGAAGCAAGAAGACTAAAACAATCAGCAATTAATTTGCTATATTGATTACTGAAATATTAAATCAGAGGCAAATAATGGCAGCTCTAACCCATTTTATTTCTAAATCTTAAATTTACAGCCCTGTTTTATCCATTTGTTTCCTTTTTTACTGGTTTTTTTGTGAAATAATGTGTTTAGTGTCACAAAGCCGGTAGGAAGCAAAAAAGATTGGGAATTGAGCATTCTGGCTGGAGTCTATTCTCTTTTTTTCTATTTTTTAATTAAGAAATTTAGTTGTTATACAATCAAATGTATCCAAAGTAACAATATTATATGTATATATTTTTAAATCAGAATTACCCCCTAGATCCCTACCTATACTCCCTCCCCCTCCCCGCCCAACCAGCCCCTCCCCCTCCTTCACAATACATATCTATGGTTGCTCTAGATTATGTGTTACTACACCTTTGCTGAATCTAATACATGAGGTTGATTACCTTTCACACAGGCCTGAGTTTAGCTCCAGCCTCCACAGATAAATGAAGACATTCAGTGTCTTGTATGTAGTTTCTATGTAGCTCTTTGGCCCATTTATTGATTGGATTGTTTATGTTTTTAATGTTGAGGTTTTTGAGGACTTTATAAATTCTGGATATTAGCCCCTTGTCAGAAGAATCACAGCAGCTCAGTTTACAATAGCTAAATCATGGAAACAACCCAGATGTCCCTCAGTGGATGAATGGATCCAAAAACTATGGTACATATATATCATGGAGTTTTACTCAGCAATTAGAATCAATAATATTGCAGCCTTTGAAGGTAAATGGATGGCTATGGAAGAAATTATGCTGAGTGAAATCAGCATAACCCAGAGAACCAAGGGTCGAATGTCTTCACTCCTCTGTGGAGGCTGGAGCTAGACCCTAGCCATGGAGAAGGGAGGTCTACTATCATGTTTTAAATCCGGATAAGGTGTTATATCATATAACCTAATACATTTTTAGAGATGTTTTGGGAAGGGGAAGGGAGGGATAAGGGTGGGTAATGGGGGGGGGGCTCTTGGGGGTAAATCTAATTTTCAGAATCTATATATATATTTTTTTCATTAAAAAAGAATGTATGCACTCCTGGGGATAATTGCAATATCCAGAATGTATACATATTTTATACACATTTTATATTATTTTGTTAAAATCTTGTAAGGTTGCTCAAAATAAAAATTTAAAAAAGAATGTATGCATATCATATTGTTACTTTATATGCATTTATGATTGTACAATAACTCAATTTCTTAATAAAAAAAATCACAGGCCATGATTCTCTCCCATTCTGAAGGAAATCTTTTGACAATTTTGATCAATTCCTTAGTTGTGCTAAAGCTTTTTAGCTTTATGACAATCCACTCACTGATATTTAACTTTACTACTTTTACTTTAGGAGATGTGTTAAGAAAGTCTTTGCCTACTCACAAATGATGAAGTGTTGGTCCTAACTTTTCTTCCAGCAGTTGCAAGGTAGCTGGTTTAATTCCTAGCTCCTTGATCCATTTTGATTTGATTTTTGTGCAAGATGAGAGATAAGGGTCTAATTTCAACTTTCTGCAAGTAGCTGTCCAGTTTGTCCAGCACCATTTGTTGAAGAGGCTGTCTCTCTTCCATGTAATATTTTGCCTCCCTTTGTCAAAGATCAGATGTTTAAATATTTGTGGGTTTGTTTCAGAGTCTTCTATTCTATTCCATTGGTCTTCAATCCTATCTTGATACCAGTACCATGCTGTTTTTGTTACTACAGCTCTATAATATAGTTATAGATCTGGTATAGCAAAGCCACCTGTTTCTTCTTTCTTGCTTAGTAATGTTTTGGCTATTCTGGGTTTCTTATTGTTTCAAATGATTTGAAGAATTACTTTTTCTATATCTGTAAAGAATCACATTGGTGTCTTGATGGGGATAGCATTGAACCCATAAACAGCTTTTGGAAGAATGGCCATTTTGATTATATTAATTTGCTAAATATAGTTTTCAAAAGTGATTTCCTCATATGCCTTTGCAATTAAGTGTAATGCTTTGGTCTTCCAGGAAGAAAAACTCCTGTGTGCCAACTCTAGCCCTCCTCATTCACTCTATGGGCCAGCTGGCTTCCAGGTGCACCAAGAAGTATGAGAGTGAAACCTTCCACTCCTGCAATGGGAAGGTCTTGCCCACACCTGCCTTCTGTCTCAGAAAGGCATTGTGATGACTGCTAGAGGCTCCAGAAGGGATGGGTGCTCATCCTGGGTGAAGGTGCCACTAGACCTCTTGGGTCATGCTTCTTCACTGACATTATATCTCTCCATGCTTCCTTTGGCAGCATAGGTCAAGCCCTGTTTTCTTGCTCATCTTCCCTGCTAAACCCACAATGAGAGGATCTGGATGGAGATGTTCCTGCATCCGCATCTCTGGCTTTCTTCTTCCATTCAAAACGAGGGTAACTGTTTTGAATGTTAATATGTTCAAATCAGAACTCATCCCTCTTCTCTTTTCCTAGTTTCCCAACTGCTGCTATTCCCCACATTTCAAGACCCGGAACTCTTTGCTCATAGTCAATTCTTCCAGCCTTTGAAACCTAGATCTGTGCTGTTGGCTGTCCCCATTGATTCATCTGCCACGGCGTTTCTTAGAAGCTCACCTTTTCTTTCCATTTCCCAAGTCTTTGGCTTTGCTCTGGCTTCAGTTTCTTAATAGCTGAATAGTGGCCAAGGGAGGGAACCTTTTTCTGAGCTCTCCCTGCCCTTGCTGTTTGTTTGTTCTGTACAGTGCTGCTTAAACAATCCTGCTTGAGATGGTACTTCCCAGATTTCATTGATTGTAAGATGTATGGCCTTTCACTTTTTTTTTTTTTTTTGCATCTCTGAAATTGGAATTCATCTTACAAATCAGCAGTGTGGCATCATGTAATTGGCAGCCTTTTTCTTTTTTAGTGATATGCACAATACTGGAGCAGCCAGCATTAAAGCTATTTTATATTCAGTACCTGTTACATCAGTTTCAACATATAGAGGAAATGGCATGAATTTTTCTGTTATATAGTCTAGGTTTCAAATCCTAAATCTGCAGATTGCAATCCATTGACTCTGGGCATGTCACTTGATCTCTTTCTTATACGATTGACTCCTCTGTAAATGAATGTTAGTGACTATCTCCCAAGACTGTTGCAAGAATTAAACAAGATTTTTTTTAAAAGCATGAATGGAATTTGGCCAATATCAGTTTCACCTTTTTAATTATTTCTCCTCATCAAGATCATAGTATAATACAACATTATTCATGTGCATATTTCATTTGTCTTTCCTTTTTTTTGAGAACTGTGTATTGAACCCAGACATACTCTGTCACTAAGCCACCCCTTTTATTTATTTATTTATTTTTTTATTTTTGTTTATTTTTGAGACAAGGTCTTGCTCAGTTCCCAAGGCTTACCTCAAACTTGCAATTCTCCTGCTTCAGCCTCCCAAACTGCGTGCCTGGCTGTTCTGCATGTTTTTCTTTGGGCTTTCTTGGGTGTAATAAAAGACCTTTGCTCTGGTCATTCTAAGGTATCTGTCTGAGGAGTATTTAGTGAGTAGTACAGAAAGCACATGAGTGGGAAGAATATTCAGGAAATATTTATTTTCATTTAAGAAAGATTTATGCAGTAAAACAAAAATGGGAAAATCGAGTGGTATAGTCCATTGTGCTACTATGACAGAATACCTGAGACTGAGTAATTAATAAAAGAACAGAACTTTTGTTTCCCCATGGTTCTAGAGGCTGGGAAGTCCAAGGTCACAGTGCCAGTGGGCTTGGTACCTGGTGAGTGTCCAGTGCAAGCCACCAACATGGAGCCTGGAACACTACATTCTCTGGAGGGGAAGATCACTCTGTGCTTCCATGGTAGAATACTAAAGGTCACAAAAGGTCACGCTTTTCAAAGAGCCCTTGTGAAATAAGTACCTATCAAAAGGCCCCACCTCCCAACACTGCTCAGTTGGAGATTAAATTTCCAACACATGAATTTCAGGGGATACATTCTGACCACAAAATCAGCCTATTAGTTTGAGAGATTTCTCTAAATTATTTTCATCATTTTTTTGGAACATCATCCCATTCTATAGGACTCTGTCCCTGAAGATCTAAATATAGAGAAAGGGTACAGTTTAACAGGCAGACACAGACTCTAAAAAAATGATAGAAGGAGAAAGGAGGTGGTAAAGTTCATGTTGGTTTCCCCATTTCATTTCTCAGAGCTGTGCTTCAAAAGTGGAGAGGTGGGTTAGTTAGTGAGAATAAGCCAGGAGATGGTTAACACCTATCACAGTTTGCCTCTGCTGTCTGCATAGGACTCTTGAAGATATTACCTTCCAACAAGCCCCCTTCCCTCAGCCAGCTGGGGCTGGCCACATCATGTTCTTGGCCTCAAAGATGATGGGGCTTATCTCTCCCAAGCTACCATCAGTTACTGTGTGTCACATATCCTGAGCTGAAGGTCACTTCCAGACCCCTGGAAGGGAGACATAACCATGCAAAGGCCCAGGGTTTTAGCTGGATGAAACATGAGTCAAAGTCTTCATCCAGAGCTGGGTTCATCTGGGACAGCTGCAGAGCACCAGCCTCTGTGCAAGCCAGCACTTGGGCTTCACCTGCCCGAAACCTGGCAATGACTGTCAGGCAGGCAATCAAGCATGTCTGGGGGTCATGCTTGAGAATGCCATTCCTCCCCCCATGATATGAGGCCACCCAGATGTTATCCAAGAAAATGGGGAAGCTGAGTCTTTTGAGAGACTTGGTGTCTTGATCCACGACAAAATGAGCACCCAATAAAATTCCATGAAAACACCATTTTGAACTAAGGTTTAAAGAGTAGAACTACAAGTCTACTCTATCCTGCTCAGCAGAATATGTAGATAAGCATGAGAATTCCATCCTGGCTTTAGACAAAATAAAGAAATTAAATTCTCTGAGTATATCAGAGTAGTTGGATTTTTTGAATCTCATGTTAGCTTGGTCTTACTAATAATTATTGAATTGAAACATCACTCACTCTCAAATTGAAGGTCCACAGTTATACCTGCTACTTTTCTTGTACCATTTCTTGTTCATCTCACCAGAGCTCTCCTGTTGCATGCAGCCCAGTCCCCTTCTCTGTCCCTGTTTTTTTTTTCTCCCAATTCTCTGCCTGCTCAGTCTGAAAGCATGTGATGTCACTGGCTTTGTAATTGACAAGATTTGTTGTGATGCCCTTGGTCTTCTCTGCATTGTCAACTAATCACCGCTTTTCCATTTTCTGCTAATAAAATGGATGTGTCTTTCTACAGGGTCATGCACATCACACGTCATTTAAGTTAAGGCCAGGACTCCAATCTGTTTAGTCACTTCACATTTCATTGCTGTCCATCAAAGCCTGGTCAGACCTAACCAAGTTGATGTTCTCTGAAAGTATTATAAACATGTTACATCATCTGTCTCCCATCCTGTGTGAGTGAGCCAGTTTATAGAAGGGGAAAGAAGATAATAGAAGTAAAAGGCAAAAAGGAAATATTATGTCATAGTTGACCTTCATTGTTCAATTTTAATTGTAAATACCAGCTCACAATTTCTGCATCCTGAAGTGGCGCCTCTAAAATTCTCTGGACTGATTTCCCAAGGTGCAAGTGTTGTTCTTCCTTTAATTTGGACTCATAGACAATCTTCTTCATATATTTTTTCTAAAAATAAAATACCACCATGGTGGGAAGCTTCAGAATTTACTGGATGAGCTATGCTTTGCTAAGCATTCTTTTCTGCTAAATTGTGGCTGTCTGATTACCTCCCAGCAGTGGAAATCACCCAAAAGGATTAGACCTTCAATAAATAGAATAGAAAATAGCCCTCATTTTCAGGTGACATTTGAGTGTCCCAGATGAATATAGTCATCACAAAATCTTAAATTCTGGCTAAATAGTAGCTAATTTTTTTATCCTCAGGTTTTTTTTTTATTAGAGCAGGGTATCTTCAGAAAATAAAAATCTTCAGAAAATAAAAAGAGCACTACTTAAGAGTTCTGTTTTGTTAATAATTAGGTATTGATTCTCTCTTTCTCAAAAAAGAATGTATTTTAATTTTTCATGTAACTTTTCTTTACTATGCTAGGGTTTGAACTGCATACTTGAACATGCATGGCAAACGCAGTAACTACTGAGCAACTGCTCCAGCCCCAGCCTAACTTAGTTTTTGTTCTTTTTTTAATCTGGGTTCTGTTTTTTTCTTTTGGTTTTTTTTTTATTTGTTCAACATAATCTTACCTATTAGAAGGAATTGTTACAAGCAATTCTCAAATTCATTTGAAATATCAGAAGACGCAGAATAGTCAAAACATTGCTAAGCAAGAAAGAGGAAGCAGGAGGTGTCACAGTACCTGACCTGAAATTATACTACAGGGCTATAGTAACTAAAACAGCATGGTATTGGTATCAAAACAGACATGAAGACCAATGGAACAGACTAGAAGATGAGACAAACCTCAAATCTTTAACCATCTGATATTTGACAAAGGGGGAAAATATAGTGTGGAGGAAAGACAGCCTGTTCAACAAATGGTACTGGACAAACTGGACAGCCGTATACAGACAACTGAAATTAGATCCTTATCTCTCATCCTGCACAAGAATCAAATCAAAATAGATCAAAGAATTAATAATTGAACCACCAACTACACAATTGCTAGAAGAAAATATAGGATCAATACTCCACAACATTAGTGTCGGCACCACCTTCCTTAACAAGACTCCCATAGTGCAAGAATTAAAGCCAAGAGTAAATAATGGGATGCCATTATATTAGATATAGATTCTTAAAGAAAGGAACTTACTAATAATTTTTCTTTTATCTTCCAAAATTTGTGATAATTGTGGCTTCATGTGTCACCTGTACTTAAGTAGGCCATGTCACATTTCTGCCTTTGCGGTGCTCTTCTTCATATGCCAAAGACCTTCCTATCCTCTCTGAAGAGGAGTCTCCTATGTAGATGTCTTTTGAGGCCATACGTGTAATTACCTCCTCAGTGATACCAACCCAGGTCTCCAGGGACAGATTAAGGGTTTTCATTCATTTATTCACAGACATTTATGGAACTCTGCTCTGGACCAAGCAGAGTTATGAGTGCAGTGGATCCTGCAGCACTGGAAATAGCTCTGCCCAAATGGAACTGACAGTCTCATAGGACACACAGTCAGGAGCACCAGTGATCGGTGCAATGCCTGCTGCAGAGGAAATGGAGGTGCTCTGGGTGTGCATATGGGGGTGGGGGTGCAGAGGCACCTAGAGTCATCAGGAAGGAAGCCAACATCTAAGCTGAATCCTGAGATGATAGAAAAGGAAATATTCCAGGAAGAGGCAAATTTGGAAGAGAACTTTAACACTATATAGAACTTACTGCCTGCCAGGCTCTTCTTCTGAATGCTACATGCACATCAACTTGTTTAATCCTTGCTGAATCTAGGGATAAATTTCATCTTCCCACCGTAGATGGGGAAATTTAAAAATATAGAAATAAATAACTGCTGAAGTCTACAAATAAGGAAAGAGTCAGGATTTGAACCAATGTAAATTAGCTCCAGTGTACATCCTCAAAACTCATACCCACACATTGGTGAAAATTAATATGTACATGTGTGCATAATGTGGATAGATAAATGTGTTTTCATAAACATGTGCATGTATAAATATATATATGTACCTTTAGATATGAATATACACATGTGAGAATCTCTTCTCTCTCTCTTTCTCTCTCTCACACACACACGCACACACACAGAGTATGAACAGTGAGGGAGAATGTCTGTCATGAGGTTGGAGAGGTAGACAGAACCAGATTATAGAGGAGCTCATAAATTGGGTCATGAATTCTAGACACTATTTTCAGGGTGAGAGGAAGCTTAAACATAGTATAAAATAGTATTAAAAGCCCAAGTTCAAATCCCACCTCTATTCCTACCTGTGTGATTTTAGGTAAGTTAATTTCTCTGTGCCTTAGTTTTTCATCTAAACAGAGATAATAGTTCTATTTCATAAGCTTAAAGTGTCAATAGGCATCTGGCTGAGTAATAGGAAATCTTTGCTAAAGAGGTCAGTTGTGGATTTTTAAAAATACCCCTCTGCCTATAGTGTGGTTAATTAGAAGGAGCAAGAATGCAATCCATTGCAAGCAAGGAGATGATTTAAGGAGCTGCAGCCGCAGTACAGGTCACATGTCCACTCAGATGTGGTTATGGAAAGCAACGATAAGCAGCAACAATGCCAACTTTGAGTTTTTACCCAGGTCTCACTCAGGGTGGTCAGCTGTCCTGCCACTGAGGAATGCTGGTACCCACTTGCAGTCTGGTTAAAGTTCCTTTATGCAGTGAGCTTTGCCAGCTTCTGCTCCATGCAGGCACACAGCAGCTCCCACGTGGCCACTCCTCCTCTGCCCCCAGAAGTTCCTAAAATCTTCTGCTGTGTACATTAATCCCTGAGAGTTAGAGGTCTTTCTTAATCCTCAGATGAGTTTTGCTTTATCACATGAAAATTTTAGGGCTATCCAGAGGTTAAATATCTCCAGCAGAGTGGTCATGTCTAAGCCATTAGTTGTCTTCATGAAGCTTTGGAGGAACCATCCTCCAACATCAAATTGTTGGACTCCTTTTTTCTGATGGTCACATATAATACTGGAGCCAGCCAGTGGTCACAATGGGCTTGATTTATGACCTGCTTTTTCCAGATCTGCATGTTTTAGCCATGTTCCCTTATAACCCTTAGTCAAGTAGCTTATGACCAAGAATATAATCCCAGGTAACATAAAGTCAGCATTTGCAGCAGTTCTAATAAAAGTATAGCCAGTGATGATGTGGACCTGCAGGCTGTCCTATGACCAGTGCACTGGGGCAAGTCATTCTGTCCAGAGAATTACCACAGGTGGAATCTCAAACTCGCCATTGGTAAACAGGGGCCCATAGAGCTAGTCTGAGTTCTAAGTTCTCTGTTTGCTTTCTTTTCAATGAACATTCTGAAAATAAGATACAGACACTGAAACAAAATCCAACCAGTGCTATCATCACACGGTGATCTTTGGAAGCTGTGTCCTTAAGACAGTAAAATTGGTGGTGTTCAAAAGTTTTTAAACCTTCTCTGTTCGTCTGAATATTTTTAGTGGCAGCAGATGTTGATCTTTTTAAGACTCGGTTGTATTTCTTTTTTAAAGTGACATTTTAAAAGCCATATTTTACATATGTCAAGGCTGGAAAAATACCACTATCAATCCAAACTAACCTCAACTATAAGTGACAAGATTTTCTTAAGTATAAAATCAAACTATTCCTAAGGAGGAAATGCCCTGAGCAATGACAGAGTCAACAGAATTAGTGGTAGCCATCTACTGTAATAACTTAGGACAGCCTTCATCTAAGTACTAGGTTTATTTTTTAAATATATATACATATCAGTCATGCTATCTCTGTAA
Organism: Aplodontia rufa; assembly: GCA_004027875.1. Lineage (NCBI taxonomy): Eukaryota > Metazoa > Chordata > Mammalia > Rodentia > Aplodontiidae > Aplodontia > Aplodontia rufa. Next base: position 7,690 of record PVKS010013094.1, on the reverse strand, counting down.
CATTTCTGTTTTGCATTCAGATAGTGTCCTATAGTGTAAGAAATTTGGAAAATATTTATGCTCAAAGGCTCTTTCCCAAGAAATGATAATGTGAGGCTGTTATGAATACAATTTTAATGGTCCTGTTTTGGGGGTATGGGGTAAAACTTTTAGTTATTATTTGTTTCTTAAAAAGTTGCTTAATTGTTATGTAATCTTAGTATTTAAACAATTACATCTTATTTCAAGGGGTAAGATTTGTTAGGACTTTATTTTCTGGGTTTTTGCTTTCAGATCCATTCAGCACATTATAATAAGCATGATAAACTAGCTTCCCTGAGAATTTTTTCAAACAAATGAGATGGTTTTAAGTTGAAAAAAAAGGATAAAATCAGTTACTTTCCTGAGCTTTTAAACTTAAAACAATGAAATAAGTAAAGGCACATAAAATGTGTTGTCAACAAGTTAGTTTTCCAATAAATATTAGATTCCATAGTCTGCAGTGCCTGGATATTAGGCTAAAAGCTAAACTTAATTTTTTTAAGTATGTAATAAATCTTGTCTTTCTGAGCACTTTAGATTCCAAGTGGCTTTTGCAACTTATTGCTCATGCAGATATATGGCATATGTTTGTCCAAAGTGGTGTTTTGTATTACATCAGTTGGATGTTTCATCTCTTTATTCCTTCCCTCTCTTCACAGTTGCTTGATTTTGTCTTTTTATCATCATTTTCTGCCCATAAAGACATCAAACAGAACAGTTTAATAGAGAAAAGTTGGGAACAGATTTTTTTAACAAAGTTCTTGAAGTAGAAAGATTTGCAGTAAAGGTCTGGAACAGAGATGCAGTGACCACACTGTGTAAGGAGCTAATTGACACATAATTATAAAAGACTCCCATAGGTGGCAAAGAAATCATGTGGTACTTTCCCTTCTTCAGTGCATAAGATGAATGAAAATAAAAGCCCGTTTTGACATTTTTGCTCTGGCCATTTGGTCTGCAGATGGTTAGTTCAATTTTATAATCTACCTCTCAATATCCTAGGTGCTTGATTTAAATATATACATATATATTCTTATGTAGAATATATGTAGAAAATTAAAATATACATAGATATAGTAAGAATCATTTTTAAATAGCTTGATATGTAGTCCAATTTACATATTCTAAAATTCACCCTCTTAATGTATATGATACTATGACTTTTAGTATAGCCACAGCATATAGGAAAATCAAATCTAGAACATTTTCATCAACCCAGAAGCAAACCCTATGCCCTTTATCTGTCACTCCTTGTCCACTCCTTCCCCCTCCCCTCTCGCCCTATGTAACCACTAATTAATTCTTGTCTATTTCTGCCTATTCTGGACATCTCACATAAATGGAATCATACAACGCATGGTCCTTTCTGGATGGCGTCTCCCACTTAACTGTTTCTGAGGTTCATCCATATTGTAGAATGTACCAGTACTTCATTACCTTGTTATTGCTGAAGAGTTATTCCATCACGTGTCTATACCATATTTATTCATCAATTGATCTCTTGATATAAATTTGGGTTTTTCCTACTTTTTGACTATTAGGAATAATGCTGTTATTAATACTCATGTATAAGTTTTGGGGTGGACATTTTTCCTTTTGTATTTCTCTCTCTTCCTGGTATGTACTTCAGTTGCTGGGTCACATGATAACTCTGTTTAACCATTTGAGTAACCATCAGACCATTTGCAATACATGAGGATCTCAATTTCTCTACATCCTCAACACTTTTTACCATCAGCCTTTTTTACTGAAACCACCTTAGTGGTTGTGAATTATTATCTCCTTGTAGTTTTGGCATGTGTTTCCCTGATTAATAATATTGACAATCTTCTTATCTGTCAGAAATGTGTACTCACATTGTAAAGGAGGGTCCACTCAGATCTGCTCATTTTTAATCCTCTTATTATTGAGTTGTCAGAGTTCCTTATGTGCCCTAGACAAAAACTTATGCAGGTATTTTCTTCAATTCTGTGTTTTACTGATTTCATTTTGTTGATAGTATCCATTGAAGCACATTTTTTTAATTTTGAAGAATTCAAGTTCACAAAGACTGATTCCTATGCTTTTTTCTCAAGTTGTAGGGTTTGAACTCTTAAATCCATGTCTCTAATTTATTTCAAATCTACTATTTTATGTGCTGTGATATAAGGGTTAAGCTTCATTCTTTGTGCATGTGGATATGCACCTGTCCCAATACCATTTGTTGAAAAGACTACAAATTCCTTATTGTTTTGGCACTGTTGTTGAAACCAGTTGACCTTAAATGTGAAGATTTATTTCTGGATTCCCTATTTTATCTATTTTATTCCATTGATTGATACATACATGTTATGCTAATACCACGCTATCTTAATTATTGTAGCTTTATGGTGAGTTTGAAAACAAACTGTGAGCACTCCAATTTTATTGTTCTTTGACAAGATTTTGGCTATATTGAGCCTTCTGAATTTCCTATAAATTTTGGGATAAACATAATTTTCTGCAGGTAAGGCAGGTGGGTACTTTTGTTAGTTGCCTTGAATTCATAAAATAATTTGGGTTATATTTCTTTCCTAACAATACTAAGTCTTCCAATATGTGAACATGGAATGTCTATCCATTTATTTAGATACTTTCATTTCTTTCAATAATATTTTAGACTTTTCAGAATGTAAATTCTATACTTCTTTTGTTAAATTAATCTGTATCCCTTGTAAAGCTCTTTTTTTTTTCCAGGGCTGAGGACCGCCTTGTAAAGCTCTTTTAAATGAAATTGGCTTCCTTAATTTCATCTTAGACCTCTCACTGTTCGTATGTAGAGATACAATTGATCTTGGTATACTGACATCATATCCTGCAACCTTGCTCAACTCATTTACTCTTCCCCATCCTCAGCTCAGTATTTAATGAATTCCCCAGGATTTCATTATACAAAAATATATCTTCTGTACTTATTTCTTGCCTTATTGCCCTGTCTAGAACATCTGGTACAGTACTGAATACAGGTGATCAGGTTGGACATTTTTCTCTTATTTCTAATCTTAAGGAGAAAACTTCAAGTCTTTCTCCATTAGTAAGATGTCACCTGTGGGCTTTTCATAAATGCCTTGTATCAGGATGAGGAAGTTTGTTTCTGTTCCTAAATGGTTGAGCTTTCATCATAAAAGGATGTTGAATTTTGTGAGATTTTGTTCTTTGTCTATGGAGATGATGTGTGGGGTTTGTTTTCTATTCTATTAACATAGTGTATTTCATTAGTTAACTTTTTGATGCTTAGCCAACATTGTATTGCATATAAATCCCACTTGGTAGTATTGCATGATCCTTTTTTATATGCCATTAGATTAGGTTTTCTAGTATTAGTTGAAAATGTTTGTTTTATATTCATAGGAAATATTGAAACATAGTTTTCTTGGGCAGTTTTTTGTCTGATTTTTGTATCAAAGTCATATCAGTCTCAGAATATCCTCTGCTTCTAATTTTTGGGCAAGTTTGTGAAGAACTGGTATTAATTATTCTTTAAATGTTTCATAGAAGTTACAAGTACATCCATTTGGACCTGGGCATTTCTTTTTGTGCAGTATTTAATTTTTAATTGCTCTTTAATCTCTTTACTTTTTAAAAAATGTCTTCACACTGTCTATTTTGTCTTAAATCAGTTTTGCTAATTTGTATCTTTAGGAATTAGTCCATTTCATACAAATTATCTAATTTGTTGACATAGTTTAGTTGTTTCTAATATATTTTAATCAACATTACTATTAACATTTCTTTCACTCCTGGTTGTAGTGATTTAAGTCTGATTTAAGTCTTATTGCTATCATCAGTCCAGCTAAAGTTTTGTCCATTTTGTTGATCTTTTCAAAGAATCCATTTTTTTATTTTGTTTTGCTTGTTTCTTTATTGCTTTACTCTTTCACTAATTTTCATTGTATTCTATTACTTCCTTGCTTCTGCTAGCTTAGCTTACTCTTGCTTGCTCTTCTTTTCCTGGTATCTTAAATTAGAAAGTTTGATAATTGGAGATCTTTCTTTTTTGCTATAGTTGTTTATAGCTATAAAAGTTCCCTGCACTGCTGTTTTAGTTACATCCCATAAGTTTTGGTCTCTGTGTCTTCATTTTCATTCACCTAAGTATTTTTTTTATTCCCTTGTGATTTCTTCTTTGATATATTGGTTATCTACAAACATTAGTTTCCACAAATTGATGAATTTTCCAAATTTGTTTGTATCACTCATTTCTAATTTCATTCATTATTTTCAGAGAATATACATACTCCATTTGATTTAAATCCATTTGAGTTTATTAAGTTGTTTTAAATGTATGTTCCATCCTGGAGAAAGTTGTGTGTGTACTTGAGAAGAATACATTTGCTATTGCTGAGTATATTATTGTAGATAGTGTTAGGTCTAGTTGGTGTTGAGTTTTGTTCAAGTCTTCCAGCTTTCTGTTAATCTTCCCAGCTATTCCCTTCTTAGTGATTGAGAGATATTTGAGTCTTCAGCTATGATAGCTAAATCATCTGTTCCTCTCCATTTCTGACCATGCTTCATATATTTGGGAACTTAGCTGTTAGTTACAAATATATTCGTAGTTGTCACAACTTCCTGATGGATTGACCCCCATTTGTTATTATATAGTACCCCTTTTATTTCAAATTACATTTTATGTTTGTAATCTATTTTCTCTGATCTTTATGTAGGCACTCAAGCTTTCTATGGTTGCTGTATGCATATCTTTTTCTGTCCTTTTTCAACCTTTATATATTTAAATTTGCCACATTTTTATTGATGCATTATAGTTGTGCATAATGGTGGGATTCATTGTTACATATTAGTATATGCATATAACATAACAATAAAATTTAGCCAGTATCATTCCCCAACACTTCCCCCACTCCCTTCCTTCTGTTCTGTTGATCTCCATTTGTATATGTTTAAATTCAAAATGCACTTATCTAAGCAGCATTAAGTCAAATCTTTTTTGTTTTACAGGGCTGAGGACCAAACTCGAGGCCTTGCGTGTGCTAGACAAGCGCTCTGCCACTGAGCTAAATCCCCAACCCCTCAAATCTTGTTTTTATCCACACTGACAGTCTTTGCCTTTAGATTGTTAAATCCATTCACATTTAATTGATATTATTGGTATGCTTGGATTTATATCTGCCATTTTTCTTTTTTCTTATCTCATTTTATCTATGTCAGGACAAATACATCTTAACTTATCTGAATCTACTTGGGATTTCTACCTGCAATTCTACAAGCTACAGAAAGATCTTTCCTCAATAGCACTAGTCCCTGTTCCTCCTCTTTTGCCATAATTTTTATACATTATAGCTATGTATGTTATAAGCATTATGGCCTGTTGGACTAATTATAACTTTACATAATTTTGTTTTTGAAGAAGCTTGGAAAAGCAAGTGCCTTTTTATAGCCTTTGTTATATTTGCCTTCATGTTTGCATTTACTTTCTCTTCATTTATTAAATAAGACCTTCCTCAACCACCATGCCCTGCTTAACAACTGGATATGCTCTGAGAATTGTATTGTTTGGCAGTTTTGTCATCATTGGTATCAGAAAGCATGCTCACACAAACTAAGATGCCTGTGATGTCATCTTACCATCGTATTTGTGGTCTGTCGTTGACTGAAATATTATGTATCATACAGCTGTGTACCCAAACAGTGTCAGCCAGTAAAAATAGAGAAAAGGTTCTGTGTATGGATTTTAGATTGTGCATGGCACAACTAAGGGATGCAATTCACATAGCAGTGGCTTTTATATATTTATTTTGACAATTTATTGGCAGATAGACAGAATGTTTTAATGATTTCAGTATAACAGTTTTCTGGGAGCTGGGAATAAAATGTCAAGAAAAAGAGATTCTTTCCTGAATCATCCGGATCAGAGTGTGGTCCCTAGTGGCAGCCCATGGGGGTCTGGAACCAAGAGATTTGGAGGTGCTATGGCCTCCATTCACAAAGAGAACCAGCAAATGAGTAAGTTGAATTCCAGTGTCCATCTCGAAACAAGCCTAGCTTTCTTTACCATTCATCTGGCCTCAGTAATTTAGTTTGGCCAGATAAATCATCATATGGTTTCTTCTTTGAACAAGCCAAACAGAGGGTAGAGAGATGCTCTTTTGTGCCACAAGCATGAATCCAAGAAGTGGCAGAGAAGACCTGAGATCTCAGCACACCTGGGCACTGGCCTTGGCATTGTGGCCCCACCCAGAGGTCAACCAGTTGTTCACACCAGACTGTGAATGTCCTTCTCAGTACAGAACCACGTATCAAGGGGATTCTGTTCCCAGGAATGGGAGACCATGTTCTCAGCACTTGCTACAGCTCTTTGGGCATCTTCCCAAGGATAGGAAATTCATCTTGTGTATTCTAAAACATCAGAATAAGTCCTGACTTGGTAGGATAATATGTTACTCTACAGCATTTAAAGCTCTTAGAAAAGGTTTACAACATATAAGACATAAGTGATTTATTTCTTTACGTGTGTGTGTGTGTGTGTGTGTGTGTGTGTGTGTGTGTGTGTGTGTTACTAGGGATAGAACCCAGCAGCAGTCTCCTCTGAGCTACATTTGTGTTTTTATTCATTCATTCATTCTTTGTTCATTAATTCACTTTGAGGTAGGGTCTCTCTAGTTGCTGAAGCTGGTCTTGGACTTGCTATCTTCTTTCCTCGGCTTTCTAATTACCTGAGATTACAGGCCGGCACCACCATACATGGCTTAATGCTATTTCTTTATCCTTCTGATTTGCTTAGAGCATAACATCTTGCAAGTCATGGACTGTGTATTATTTATTGAATTAGATTATTTTATGTTCCCATTCTCATCTTTTTTTACTAGATAATTTCTGTGCTCTCTTGAAACTCAGTGATTAACAGCTCTGTCCAATGGAATTTACTATGATAGTAAAATATTATGCTTTTCTTCACTGTCCAGGAGTTACCTGGAGCTAGTAAGCACTTGAACTGAAATTTTAAACTTTCATTCATTTATATTTAATTTTAAATAGCCCCAGTTGGAAACTCTCAGATTAGACTATGACATCATCATTGCAAAAGTCCTCTTCCTTAATATTGTGTGATTAAACCTTGTAAGGTACTTCAAAAGGAAGAGCCCCAAAATCCATGTAGACATGTTCATATGTGGTAAAACTCATAGACTGGGACATGGGAATATTTTATATAAAAGCTATCATAGATCTATCAGCCTTCTAAAAACTCACATCGTAGTAGACAAAATCCGGCATACACACACCATGTGGGGGCCACAGACAAGAAACAAGAAGCACAGAAAGCCCCAGGGGTCTTCCTGAGCCACAGGAGGACCCACCTTCTATGCTTCAGTCTCCCTCAACTTCATGCAAACTGCAAAGGGGCGGGGAGGAGAGCATCTTGTTCCTGCTTGTGGGAAAAGTGGAAGGAAAAAAAATCTTCAAAGCTGTGTAATTTACTTTATGCAGATGGCAGTTGAGTAAAAGGAATGGAACCCCAACCGCTCGCTGTAGTACTTTTCAAAGAGCGTGCTTGTCAAAGATTTCACAGACTTGCTGACTCTTCCATAGAGTCTTTGAAGTCAGGAGACAGAGGACGTCATTATGCTGCCTCCTCGCTGAGGTGCACCTTTTATTGTTCTCCAGTGCATGTTTTCTTAGGTATACGTGGATGAAA
>PVKS010013093.1:0-51877 GCA_004027875.1 Aplodontia rufa | reverse complement strand
AAAAGACTTCTACAGCTTATAAATGAATTCAGCAAAGTGGCTGGTTATAAGATCAACACTCATAAATTAATAGCTTTCCTATTCTCCAGCAACAAATTCCACTGAAGAAGAAATCAGGAAATCCATCCCATTCATAAAAACGTCAAACAGAATAAAATGCTTGGGCATCAATCTAAGAAAGGATTTAAAGGATCTCTTCAACAAAAACTATAGAACATTAAAAAAGGAATTGTAGAAGATCTGAGTAGATGGAAAAACATTCCATACTCTTGGTTGGGCAGAATCAACATAATTAAAATAGTCATTCTGCCGAAAGCCCTGTGTAGATTCAGTGGAATCCCCATTAAGATACCAATGATATTCTTCACAGATATAGAAAAGGCAATTCTCAAATTCATTTGGAATAACAGAAGACCTTGAATAGCCAAAACATTACTAAGCAAGAAAGAGGAAGCAGGACGTGTCAGAATACCTGACCTGAAATTATGCTATAGGGCTATACTAACAAAAACACTATGGTATACATATCAAAACAGACATGAAGACCAATGGAACAGACCAGAAGATACCAAGACAAACCCACAAATCTTTAACCATCTGATATTTGACAAAGGGGGAAAAATACAGTGTGAAGGAAAGACAGCCTGTTCAACAAATGGTGCTGGACAAACTGGACAGCCATATGCAGGCAACTGAAATTAGAACCTTATTTCTCACCCTGCACAAAAAATCAAATCAAAATGTATCAAAGAATTAGAAATTAAATCAGAAACTATACAATTGCTATAAGAAAAAATAGGATTAACATGACACTGGTGTCAGCACCACCTTCCTTAACAAGACTCCCAGAGCACAAGAATTAAAGCCAAAAATAAATGAGCGGGATGCCATTAAACTAAAATCTTCTGCAGAGCTAAAGAATTAGTCACGAATATCAAAGAGAAAACTTACCGAATGGGAGAAAATCTTTGCCTGCTACACTTCAGACAGAGAACTAATATCTAGAATATACAAAGAACTCAAGAAACTGAACACCAAAACCACAAATAATCTAATCAATAAATGAGCTAGGAAACTTCTCAATGAAGGAAGTCCATAAACCTCATAAATATATGAGAAAATGTTCTGCATCACTAGTGATCAGAGAAATATGAATCAAACTTCACTGAGATTCCACCTCACTCCTGCCAGAGTGGCAAAAATGAAGAATACGAACAATAACAGATGCTGGAGGGGTTGTTGGAAGAAAGGAACACTATCGCAGTGTTGGTGGGATTGCAAGCTTGTACAGCCACTCTGGAAAGCAGTGTGGAGACTCCTCAAAAAACTAGGGTTGGAGCCACCTTATGACCCAGCTATCCCACTCCAAGGTATTTTCCCAAAAGAGCTAGAATCAGCATACTACAGAGATACAATTACATCATTGTTTATAGCAGCTCAATTTCCTATAGCTCAACTATGGAACCAACCCAGATGCCCCTCATTGGATGAGTGGATTCAAACACTGTGGTATATATATATATATATATATATATATATATATATATATATATATATATATACACACACAATGGAGTTCTACTCTGCTATTAAAGAGAATGATATCACTACATTTGCAGCCAAATGGATGGAAATGAAAAAAATTATGCTAAAAGAAATATCCCAAACTCAGAGACTTACAGGCTGAATATTTTTTCTCATATGTGGAAGCTAAAGTAAAATCTAAGACAGGATGATAGTTAGCTAAGCTCAATATTAAACTCAACATAGGTGAATTTTTACATAAGCAGGGGAACCATAACTTGGAAGCTGGGAGGAGAAAGGAGGGGGACAGAATGGAGGGAGGGATTATGGGGGTTATCAATGCAGCTGAGAACCCTCAACTCCTATGTGAAGCCCAGCTAACATGGGGATAAAGAAGGGGAGACATGGGAGCAGGAGTGGTCATAGGGGGGAGACCCTGGAATAGGATCTGCCTTAACTTACCTTGTCAACATCCATTTATTCATGACTATGTAACAGTGATTGCCTCCAATATGTAAGACTATGTTGAATGAATAAAGAAATGAAAAAGAAGAAAAAAAATCTCCAAAGGTACAGATAGATCAACAAGCCACTTGTGCACAGGTTGGGAAAATCTGGGCTACACGGTACTCTTTTAGGTCCTGCCTTTCACTTCCAAAGTGTTATTTCAAAAGTATTATAAGACTTTTGGCTATATGTTCATATTGTTCATATACTTAAGGATAATATAGTGATTAAGAGCATATTTTAGGGTTTTGAATCTGACTCTCCCACTTACCAGGTATGTGATCTTGGGCAAGTTACCAAACCTCTATGCTCCCTCATTTGTAAAATGCCATATCATAGCAGTGAAGATTAAATGGGCTAATATATATGAAGTATATAGAGTAGGGTGTGACAATAAGGAAGTATAGAGTTATTATTCAATTTATCATTTAACAGGAAAGACCTCATCTTGCAGTATTTCACAAGAACTTGAACCATACTGTTTTGCTCAAGGAATGAGAATTCTCTCATCTTTCATGCTGTTTGTGTACCAAAAGTAACTTGGTATGGTTCACAAATGAAAAACTGCTAGATCAGATGTATATGCTAAGGTAATTAAAAGGAAATGTATAACATATAAATGAAAAAATTCATTAAAATAGTCATCCTAGAGGTGTTTATAAATCTAAAAATAAAAATATATTTCATTAGTATGTAGGAAAGAGGATGTTAATACTCTGTTCAGAAAAATTACAAGTCTTTAAAGTTTTCAAAAGTACTACAGCTTGACAATGCAAATGCTATTAAATTCTTTTAATATAGTTGCTTTTGTATGTACCCTTATTCTTACTTCTGCAATTGTATATTAAATAACCTAAAATATTTTTGTAAAAAAAATGAAAGCAATCCATTGAACACAGAAGATAAATAATGATGACTCAGAATTAAACTCAGGGTCTTAAAAGAATTACAAATAAGCTTTAAAAGGAAAGAAGAAAATAGAAACATCTTCTCCTTAAGATTGATTGTATTGCTGTATTCATTGTGTAGAATAATTTGATAGAGGACTGGGGAAAGCACTAAAAATAAATCTAAGTTAAGACAAAAAGAAGAATAAATCATCAGTTCAGAGACAACACTGAAGGATACAAAAAGACTGAATATATGCCAATGGTGAATCATGATTCAATGCAAAATCCCCTTCAGACTTCTTTGTAAAGACAACTAAGCTCATGAACCCAACTTCACTTAAGTAGTTGGAGAAAGGAAAATTCCACTTAAGGAGCTCACCAAGTGCCATTACACTGAACCCTTTGATAATATTTGTTGACAATGCCAGAAGATTGAAGTTCACTTCACATAAACTACATAAAATACACAAATTATTCTTCTGAACTAAGTGTACAAACTTTACAATATGGAATTCTAATGCTAAAAATTAAGTCTTATCTTTTATTTATATAAGGACATACCTATCTATGTGGGAAATAATGAGGAAAAAGATTCCTTGAAACAAAATTGGAGTGTTATACAGAAAAATGTGAGGTTACTATTACTAATTAAATGAAACTCTATCATGCTGGAGGAGAAAAGAAATGAAGGGTAGTTAGAAGAAAATGTAAGAATGAAATAAATGTAACTTCAGGAGACCATATGCAGGTCACCAGGATCTCATGGAGTCAGACTAATAAGAAGGAAGTTCCAGAAAGCTTGAATTTTTGCCATGACCACAATGGGGAGAGAATATCCCTGAGTACAAGAGACTGAACTATGTACACATCCCTCCTGATTTCCTTGATGATGAACTAGCTCAAGTTAATTATGTTGTAATGAGAAAATTCACTTGCAAGTGAATAATCCTCCTCACCCTCTGCCTCAAATTTGCCTCTTCGGCAGCCTTTCCTATTTCATTAAAATAGCATCTCCATCCTCCCAGATGTTCAGGCCATATTCATGTAATCAACCTTGATTTTTCTATTTCTTTCATCTTCTGTATTAATCAAGAATTCTACTAATTGTACCCTCAAATTATATCCATAATCCCACATCTTCTTATCACCTGCACTGGTCCCCTAGGTCTGAGCCAATGTTATTTCTCAATTCAGCCTCCTCTGAACAAATCTCTACTTCCATCCTTGCTCCTGTGCCTGCCACCTTCACTGGTCCATTCTTACCAGGGTGGCCAGAGTTATCCTCTTAAAATTTAAGTCAGAATATGTCTTTCCTTTGTTTAAAACGATCCAAGCACTCTCTGTTTCCCTCAAAATAAATGACAAATCCTTGCAATGGCCTGGTGGACCCCATGTGCTTCCTCACAGTTCCCCTTCTACCTCTCCTACAACCTTCCCCTTGGCCCATACTCTCCTATCACAGTGGCCTTTGTCTCTCTCACACCAGGGATGCTCCCATTGTAAGGCCTCTGCTCTAGTTCTTTCTGCTTGGATTGCTTTTCCCACAGATATTTGCTTGGCTGATTTTAGCAAAACCTTGATTGTTCAAGGTTTTGCTAAAATATCATATTTTCAATGAGACCCACCGGACCATCTTAAGACAGCAGCCAGTCCCACATCCCAGCACTCTTGACCCCACTTAGCCCTGCTCTCCCTTGTCAGTCTTTCCACAACACCAATTAATCTCTAGCATATATAGTATTTATGCCATTATTTATCATCTCTCTGCCCCTACTAGAAATTAAGAAGAGGACAGGTATATTTACCTTTCATTCACTGATCTATCTCAAGAAAAATATTATAATTCATTGCCATACAAATATAATGCTCAAATATTTGTTGAATGAAAAAATAGTAATAACATATAAGGCAAGATGTTGTCTCCATCTTGGAGCAGACTTTGAGATTAGGTTAGAAGGGGCTTGTTACAGACCAAGGATAAGAACATGGATGAAATAATTCAACCCATGTACTTGGGAACTCTGTAAACTTCAAATAGTCCATGTTTTCATAGTAAGGGAACATTGTTGTTTTTATATGGAAGACCTTAGATTACAATTTTTTTTCATTTTCACAGTGGAGTAACGTATCTAATCAGGAAGATTTAGAAAGAAAACAAATAAATGTGTTAGTTTTCTAGGGCTTCCATAACAAATTACCAAAACATGGTTGCCTAAAACAATGAAAGTTCATTCCCTTGAGGTTTTGGAGGCCAGAGGTCCAAAAATCCCAGTGTTAGCAAAGCCAAGCTCCCTCAGAAAACAAGAGAGGAATCTTTTCTTGTCACTTCCACTCCATGCATTCCTTGGCTCATGGCTGCATGGTCAAGATCTTTCATTTAGTAACAACTGCAAAGTATCTTTCCCCCAGTAAGCTCACATTCACATGTTCCAGGGATATAGATATGAACATCTACTTGGAGGCCACCACTCAACCTGTGACAGTACAGATATTCAGGTCAGCATGTTATTTTATTTGGTTTTTTCCAAGATCCTTGCTGGTAGAAAAGGTGGTTTCTGATATGAGAGAATCCCATGGATGCCACTTTGTGGCAGTGGCAGGTCAACTCCAGAAGACAGTCAGAGCCTCTGTTTCCATGATGTCTAAACACTGCCAGTAAAACAATATTTGCTGCTTTAATTGTTTCTCAGCCAAGCCTGCAGTGTGAACTTTAAATTCTAAGAATAGTTAAGGTTCATGTGATTGCAAAGCTCCTAGAAGCAACAACAGAACTCTCATGAAGAGGAAATCCAGAGGACTGTGGTAGTAGTTCTACTCCACAGAGTTACCAGGGATTCCCATTGCTTCCAGATCAGAACTCTGTCAATCCTAAAATATAGTCTGGTTCTCATGGCCTAAAAGTTCTGGAATTTTGATTACTACATCTGAATTCTAAATAGAGCAGAGAAAGGAAGTAAGGAAGGCACACACATCCATGTCACATGAAACTTCTACTTATGCCTTCTTGGCTTTAACTTAGGTTACACTGAGCTGCAAGGAGGGCTGAGAAATTGTCTTTAAGTGAGATGGCAAAGTGCCCAGCTAAAACTCAGAACCCTGTTATTAAATTAAAGAATGAATATTGAAGACCAATTAATTTTCTCTTCTTCAACATTATAAACCCTAATTTGGATTAGAAAATAACAAAGAAGAAAAAGGGAGCAAGAATTAATTCAAGCAAACTGTGCCTGTTGAGAATGTAACTATCAAACAAAAGAAACCAATTTAAGAAGGTTCAATGCTAAACTCTTAGTAAGTAAACACTGCAGACATGTATCCTAACAGCAGAAAAAGATGTAGCAGAAGAAAATATATCTACTGTCTTTGAAAGAACTCAAGTTATTAAATGCCTGGAAAATTCAAAAGAGTGTGTGTGGGCGGAGGGTAGTTAGGCTTTGGATAAGAACACATGGCAGAGATGCTCAGCCTTGTTAGACCTATAGGGAACCAGGTTTCAACCACAGCTCCAGTTTAGGAATCTGCAACTGAAACAAATATAAAAAAAAATAAGGTAACTACCTCTATGAAGCAAGTTTCATGGGCCCAAAAAATGCCACAGAAAAAGATATCCACAGTATCCACTATGAATAAAAGCACAATACATACTTACAAAAAAATATTGGGGTCTTTACAATCACACAGTACTATCAGGAACCCAAAGCTCTAAGAAAAATTAGAACCCAGGCTATAATAGAAGGGTTTTCACAGTAGGATGAGAAAGATATGTCAAATACAACTGGCACCAGTGCAAATTTCTAAGCTTTGCAAAAATGTAGTAATATCTCCAATTTTACTTACCAAGAGAGCAATGTGCTCAGGTGGATTCTCCCCAGATAGCATAAGAGTATCATAATTAACTCCCTGAAGGGAAATCTCTCCCAGTTCCATGTAAGCCCATGGATTTCAGACAATAAGGATAGTCTGAAGGGCATGCTGGTGAGACTGAAACCAACCATTCATCTCTTCTCTGCCTACATTTTCCCCTTAGATACACTGATGGCCTTCAACTATAGCTAAGAGTTTTGATTTTGGTTGGAGTGGTTCCTGTAGATCCAGGAGTTTGGCTTATTTTTTCAAATTTTGTGGGTGGGGTTGCTTCAGTATTTCATAGCTAGTTCTTTTTAATTCAGGGAAATGAAAAACTAACTCACATTTGAGGTATTAAAGGAGCCCTTGTTCATTCCCCTGGAGCAGCCTGGCTATAGCTGCCAGGAAAACCCCAACTCTACCAAGGCCACATGGGTGCCACCAATGAGAAAGAGAATTGGAAATTGGAAAATGATAATTTGAGGACTTTTAAGTTTAAAATTTTAGACTTTGGTTTGGGTACTTTAACCCACTAAAACAAGGGAAATTGATTTTGAACTTTAATTTCTCAGGAATATAATTTAGTTCATGGGAATTTAGGGCACTTTAAATTTTTCCCTTGAAAAATCATAATGGAAGAAACTCTATACTTAAATTTGAAACATCTTTCCCCTGTTGAGATTTTCTTGTTTGAGTATCTTTATGTTCTTGTTTAATTGTAGTGAAAAACTTCTGATGAACAATGTAACTGGACATAAGTGGGAATCAAGATGAACTACAGGGTCAATTCCAAGCCCTGGGGTAGACCTGGACTTAATTCATTACTGTAGAGATTCACCACCCATGTGTGCACCCAGAAATAAAGAAATCTGGAATTGGTATTGGGATCAGGACCCTTTAACAAGGGACATAATCACACTTCTTTAATGAAAAAGAAATAAAAAATTGTGAGGAAGAGAAGACAGAAAACCCATTCTTCAATTTCACATGAGAAGAAATTCAGCTAGATGAGCACACTTCACTCCTTTCAAATTGATGAGTACGGAAAAAGGACCAAGACTAACAAATTTACCCCCTTTTCTGGGGTTCTGTGCCTATAAAACAGGTATAGCTTATCCACTTTCTCCAGCATGTCTATTAGGAGCCTGTCAATCAAAAGGGATCTGCGGAGGTGACTCCAACTCAGAAGTAATTAGCAAGTTCCTTTGGCCACAGATCCACATTAAGCAGCCACATGTGGTGAGTGTCTTCCCTAGTAGAAAGCATAGGCCTGGAGCACTGCCTGCATGTTAGTCAGCTTTCCATCACTGTGACGAAAATACCTGACGAGAGCAGGTTCATGGTTCAGATGTTCAGTCTGTGGTCAGCCAGCTCCATTGCTCTGGGCACAAGATGAGGCAGAACATCATGGCAGAAAAGTATGGCAGCAGAACACTGCCCTGCTAATGGTGGCCTAGAAGCAGAGAGGGTCACAGGAAGGGGTCACAGGGAAGCAGAACATTTGAGGGAAAGCTCCCAGTGACCACCTCCTCCAGCCACACCCCATCTGCCTGCAGTTCCCACCCCTTAGTCCACTCAAACTAGAGATTACAGCCCTCATAATCTTATCATTTCTGAATATTCCTGAATTAACTCAGGAGCTTTAGGGCGACACCTCATATTCAACCATAGCACTGCACATAGCTGATAGAGAATATATATTATTGAGTAAAGAAATGACTGAGCAAGGGATTGTCTTTGATGCCACAGAGAAAGAAAGGTCAAGGGAGCCAGAAAGGTGAGTTAATAAGGGGCTTTGTGTTGGGTGGCCAAAGCACAATGATAAGAGACTCCCACAATAGCTGTCCTATAACACAGAATAGTATTGCAGAACTAGAGCCAGGGCAAATTTCTTGAATAACATTACCCTGGATGGGAAGACCAGATGTAGTGTGAAAATGGTTTGCAATTAAACAATGGTCTTAGTAGATGTTATGTTTAAAGAATCACCCAATTCTTATCCTAAAATTTCTTCAAGATTCTGAAGCCATAAAATGGGATAATTTGACTCTTACAAATCCATACTCATGAATATGGGAAGGCTTAACCCAGAAGAGACTGCAGTCCAGGTGTTGGGCAAGTTCTCATGCTTTACAACTTTTTTATGTTCTTAAAAAGAAGAAAAAACCTAAACAAATGAAATAAAACACATGAGTTTGTCTGGCAGATGCTAGAAACAGCTTTTGCTCTTGGACCTCAAATATACTGGTGCAAATTAAAACATGAAAGGTAGTCCGTGTCCTCACAGCCTCCATTACCACCATGTTCACCCCCTGGCTTTGTGTATGGCCACTTCAGAGTTTCCCAGGGTTGACATGTTTACTTAGTGCCGGGAATATGATTTCGTAAATTAAGTGCTCTGACACAAACACCCCATTAGCTCACTCTAAATTGCATGATCACTGATCTCTCATAATTTACTGGGCATGAATGCTATAGCGCTTCTTGAAGTGCCAAAACAAACTGTCAACAGCTTCAAAATATAGCAGCCTCTTAATCTCTTTAGAGCCAGTCCTAGGATTTTCCTTTCATGAACATTATGAATGAAGAAGATGCTTTGCTTATTAAATTACCCCTACTGAGAGGTAACTCTTCCTTGACCAACCTGTCCAACCTGCTTCTCCTTCCAAAATGACATTTGGACCACAGTGTGTCACCTAACTTAGGAACCCTAGCCAAAACCCTTTCTTGTCTAATGAATTCATACTGAGGCACATTTTTAAACAATTTCTTCCCTGACACAGTCCTCAGAGAAAGTATTTGGAGGAAACATGTATAAAATAGCAGACTGGTCTTCTGAATAATTTCCATTATGAAATTATTAAATTTAGCCTATACAATGGTGATCTGTTTAAAAGAGTAACTATCAACCTGTGCACTGTCTTGAAATTTGACTTAGCAAAAAAAAACTAAATATAAAAGCAAAAAAGAACAACAATAACTTTTGTTTTGCACAGCTTAATTTCCATCCACTCTAAAGTCAGTGAATACTTTTACCTCTCATAGCCATTATTTAAAAAAACAAAAAAAACCTTCCTTTGAACCATCCTAAATCTCTCTTTTGATGAAAGAGTTAAGAAAATAAAATACTATTTAAACCATCACCATAAAATCTCCATCTCATTGAAGCTCAGCGCAGCCCCCCTTGATGTTCTAGGGGCCCAAGATAACCAGCTGCAGGGGAGATCCTTCCAAATAAAGCAGCCCAGAAGGTAATAAAGCCCACAGTTCTAGGGCCATTCCGCTTGACCTGCTCTTCCTCTTCTTTCACTTCCTGTTTTTGCTTGGAGTCTGAATCGATGCTCATCCATTAAATGCTAATGCTTTTTCTTATTTTGTTACTATTTTTAAGATGGAGTTGAGGGGATGGGCAATCTGACTTTAGAAAATCCTCCTCTTAAAATGAAGATATCTCCCAAGTAGGTATGATCTCAATCCAACGATCACGCAGAATAAAAATTCCTTACAGTCATCCAGGATAAACCAGAGCCTTTCAAACCTTTTTGCCTTTCAAATAAAACCACTTCACAAATAACTCTGTATTTTAATTCTATATTTTTAATATCTATCTTTTCAAAATACTTTTCCTTTTGCACATTATCTCTATTGCCCTGTGGACAACTGAGGGTTATATAAACTTTTTCTGCACATGTCTTATATTTATACTCTTTATCGATAGAATGGTTGCATTTTGCTAGTAAGCTATTTTCTGAAAAGAATAGAGTGTCTTGTCAATAATATAAAGTTAGTTCTCTTCTGGGATACTACATAGAGCCAGATATGTCATACTAGCAAAACACCCAGTAATAGAACATTTTTAAAATTTTGAAATAGTTTTCAGTCTTCTGATTATCTATATGTATATTTCATGCAATAAAATCTGAACTATAATATTAACTTTTCAAAGTTTGAGATTTTACTGTTTTTCTAGAAATAAAACACCTTTTCAAAACACCAGTCATTTCCTCAATAACTAAAAAGAACATAAATATAGAAATAGCATACACGCACACATATACTTACGTGTCTATCTTTAGTGGCAGATACCAAGACTCACTTTACAGCAAATTCTCAGTTAGCCTTTACTCCCTATCCTTACTCCCCCCTTCTCTCTCACTTCCTTACTGCAAGGATCATCCCAACCTCCAGCAGAATTCACCACTTTCTCTCAGATTTTACATCATTGTCTAAGCCCCAGCCAGGATTGAGGAGCCTATAAAATTCTGGATTATTTTTAATTGTCTAGGGAAGAGGAGAGAAGTTTACAAAGACCAATGTAACCACATCGGCAAAGAATATTCCAAAAAATTAACAAATTGACATAAGGCCTATGAAAGAATAGAACATGTTCTGAGAGGGGCTGGAGCAGTGGCTCAGGGGTTGGAGCACTTGCCTGGCAAGCATGGGGAACCTGGTTCAAACCCCAGCACCACATACACAACTAAGGTTTAGGGAAACAAAGGCCAGATGAATAAATAAAATTGATTTTCTCTCTCTCTTCTCTCTCTAAAAAAAAAGAACATATTCTGAGAGAAGATATAGATGGGGAAGGAAGTCTGAGAACACTTCTCTGGAGAAGTCAAATTGTAGCTGAGCCAAGAAAAAAACATAAACTAGTTTCTGTGTTTTAGATCCTCAGGGTCAGTTGGAACAATAGACCAGTAACAGTGAGGAAATGTTTAGTTGATGAAAACTACCTTCGTAATTGTACTTGTCATTCAGAGAGCCACAAAGAATAAAGCAAAATCTGCTAAGTTATAGCATTACACTGTGTTACAGCGTCTTGGTCACAAAACTTTTCCGCAGACCACATGAAATTGTCGTCATCTTAACATTTTTTCCTATAACACCCTAAAATAGGGAAATGAAAACAAGCAAAACCTCTCCTTGCAGCTCATTTACCTGTCTTTCATCCCTGCATTAAGTAATTGCAACACCAGAATGCTCTGGAAATTCTCTATGCTGTCCAACTTGTCCAACTGCCAAAGGTATACGGTAAACAGTAGGCTAGATCCCGGAAAGCAGTCACGGTTTCCAAAGGCACCTAATTCTCCCACCTGGAAGAGAAATTACATATCATTGCCCACTTAAAGTTGAGGATACTTGGACAATCAGAAAATCTAAAACTGTTACCTCCAGTAGTTTTTGGTGGGATTCAGGACACAGTGCCAAAATACAACACCTTGGCAAATGAAATATTTTAAGCTAAGGAAAACAGCAGAAGCAGGAAGGTCTCTGGGGCCTTTCCCTCCCCTTCTCTTTTTTACCTTGTCTTGAAGCAGGACACAGGACCCTGAGAGCACCCTCGCTACATGAGGAGGAAAAGAACAAAGAGGCACAGAGAAGAATCTGAACAAACAGGCCTTGCTAAATTGCCCTGGTTTATTACTATTGTATCAGACCCTTTGGGCCCTATCATGTATCTCCACAACTATTCACTCTTCATCAAATCTACTTTTAAAAGCACTCGGGTTTAACTCTTTCTTCACATCTTCCTTTCCTTATGAAGTTTCCCATGTCATGGAAGGATTATATCAAGTCCACCTATATGCTTTTCTCTTGCTAATCTCTCTTTTATTATAGGGGCCTCAGCCATGAATTTAGGAATTAAGAAAAAATATTTTCTTTCACTGCGTCCTGCTCCCTCTCCCTCCAGCATTTTGATTTCTCCACTGATGTTCCACATAGGCAGGTCGTAACTGTATTCATTACACCATTCAGGGAAAAAACCTGAAAACTAACTCTCTACAGATTAGATATTTCACTGTTCTGTTTAGCTCATCATTACGGCTCTCAAAAATGAATGTATGCATTGATTAGAATTTTCCTTATAGGCATATGAGCATGAATTAATAATAATAATTAATAATTAAAGTAGATTCAAATAATTATAAAAATACAAATACATGAATGGAAAAGACTACTTTCCTTAATGTAATGTTTACCTCAAAGATTCAAGTAACTGCAGATAATCTAGAAAGTATTTGCTCATACACAGGGGAGGGTCTGACACTCTGATACTACCTAACATTAATAATGCCTATGTTTTTTACTAGGTCTTGTTTTATATTTGAAAACTGGTCACTGAATATCAGGATGTAATTAGCTAGCACTGATCATTTCTAGGGCCATGATAGGTATAACCTAATACAACATGTACATAAACTAAATGAAAATTGTGGTCTTTTCCTAAAAATACTGAATATGTAACAGAAAAGACAACCAAAACTTTTTTTAAAAAAATACTGAAAATACAAGGTTTTAAGGACTTAGTCTAGTATTTCTTTGCCTTGAAGCACTTTTAAAATAAGAAGAAAGTAAATATTTCTTTGAAGAGACTAATACTATCTCCACTTACTACTCCTCTGCATAAAACTCAGGGGCTGAATCCTCCTAGCAGTTTCCAAGCTTCCTCAGGTCTTTGCTTCTGTTTTACTAACAAGGAACAGAGTTTTCTTTATAGCATTGCCACGAGAAAAAAAAAAAAAAAAAGAGCACTTTTGTTCTTTGAGAATTTAATTCTTGAGAGAAAAAGCTGAAGTATTTCAGGACTCAATGATATTACTATTCACTGTTGTGATTATTATGTTCATAATTACAACTGAGGTTACCATTGCTCCAAGTCAACAATGTGCCAGGCAATGTGCTCAAATGTTAAATATGGTTGCTCATTTTATTTCTCCAACAGGTCTGCAATTTTGGTATCATTTTTTCTATTTTATAGATGAGAGGAAAAATTTTAAGAAATTAATAACCATGTCACAAAGGTACTAGGTAATAAAGCAAGGATATTAAACTACCCCATCATTGTGCCTCTTAAATAACACACATCAGTTATTGAGCATCCACTATGTATCAGTCATTTATTATATTGCATCTTTTATTTTTTCCTCATTTTATTGGTGCATTATAGTTGTACATAATGACAGGATTTATTATTACATATTCATACATGCACATAATAAAGCAATATGATTTGGCCATATATTGCATCTTTTAATACTGACCCCACAAATTACTTCAATGATCCCATTTTATAGCTGCAACAACTGAGATTAAGGAAAGTCAATAATTTACCAAAAGTCACACATGATGAAGAAAATGGCAGAGACTTAATCTAAATTGATGCCTCCATCTTTATAATGCTCCTATTTTTGTGTGTATGTGCCACAATACAGAGAAATCAATATTTTAAGTCCATTGGAGGTTGGTTTTTAACAACCCTCTTCATCAAAGTCTTGTTCATCCATCAGTCATTAGCATACTTAGTTACTCCTAGATGTAATCTTATTCTTCAGATATAATTATTTATCCCCTGTGATCATTACAGACAGCACTGATATATGCTTTGGATCATTTCAACCTATTGAAATGTCTCTGACTGCCCTGGATTTAAGCTTCCACTTTCAAGCATCACATCATTAACAACTATTAGTATGAGAGTCAGAGTGGGCTTTACATTATAAACAACTTCAGTGACTGTGAAATTACCAAAACAAAGGCTCATGGATCCCAGCTACCAGAGCACACACAAGCTAAGAATAGCTCTGATCACAGCCAGAGAGAGTCCTGGGAGAGTTTTTGATTTGATATATGATAAGGCGGTTTAAGACACTACATTTTTGAGAGTTAAATTATTTATCTTTTCTGTGTTCCAAATTTAACTTCTGGTTTTAATTTAAAATCACCATAAACTATTTATAACTTATCAGTAAAATGTACGTTTACAGAAAGTCAATCCTAGGTCACAGAATATTTCTTTGGTTTTGTTTGAAGGATAGAAGCAATGAGTCCACAGCATCAGTGTAAAAGACCATTAAATATGAGCACATATCTTCTTCCCCAATCCCTGAATCCCAAACTGGAGCTCTTTCATTCTGTGCTCAGTTTGCAAATTTTATACTAAATCCAAATTCAAATTAACTTTTTGTAAAGACTTACTGGCTTCCATGCAGACTTTCAGACTTTCAGTGGTCAAGTTACATTCTTAGTGGAACTTGATGTGAATCACTTCCTAGTCACGGCCCTCAGTCAACCACTTTCTTAGATAAAATTATATGAAATGGTGAAACTTTAAACCTGAACTCAGCATATGAATGATTGTGAAATACAGTTTCTTGATCATTTTTGTTTACCCTGAAACTGACAGACAGGTGTGCATTATTCTTCTAGAGGTTTCCAATGAGGTCAGAAGAAAGCTATAATATGCATTCCACTAGCACTGTGAACTCAGTTCTGGTAACATACAGCTGTTCTCAATTTCTAAAAACCAGTATTACATTCCGGATCGTAGAAGTTTGGCTTTCAAATTTAAAATACAAGGAACATAATACAACAAAAAAAATTTTTTTATCTAAAAGTAAAGGATACACAAATATCGGCAAAATACTTGGATAGTTTCAAATGTGGTGGAGTAATGATGTTATTTACTTAGCTGTTTCAGGCCACATGCAATGAGCATTGATCCAAAAGAATGAGAAAATTTGTGGCATATATGACAATAATATTTCTACACTGTCAAATCATGTCATTTATTAGAGAAGATTTACATTATAAATAAACCATCCCTTTGTATCATAGGGCATTGGTTCCAGGACCCTGCACAGCTATCAAAATTCACAATGTTCCCAGCTATCCCACTCCTAGGTATCTTCCCAAAAGAGCTAATATCAGCATATTATAGAGATACAGCTTCAATGTTTTTAGCAGCTCAATTTACTATAGCTAAATGGAACCAGTCCAGATGCCCCTCACTTGATGAGTGAATTCAAAAACTTTGGTACATATATTCAATGGAATACTACTCAGCTATTAGAGAAAATGATATTATGGCATTTGCAACCAAATGGACAGAGTTGGAAAAAATTTTGCTAAGTGAAGTATCCCAAACTCAGAGATTCAAGAGCCAAATGTTTTCTCTCATTTGTGGGAGCTAGAATACAAGCGGAAAGAGCATGATGGATGGCTAACCTAGTAATTACCTCAACATGTATGAATTTTTACATGATAATGGGGAAACTTGCCTAGGTTCCTGGGGGATGTAGAGAGGGGGGCAGAGAAAGGGGAAGGGAATAGGAAGGATATCAAGGAGACCAGAGGGAGGTCGTATGGGGGAATCTAATCAGAGGGGAACCTCCAACTTCCAGGAGAAGTCCAATTAACTTGGGGCTTAAGTAAGGGGAAATATGGAACCATGGGGAGCCCAAGAGGGGTAAACCATGGACTGGCACCAGCCTTGGCTTATTTTTGTTCTTGAATGTTTGACAATGAATCCCTCCTATTTGTAAGACCATGTTAAAAAAATAAAAATTAAAAAAATAATAAAGTCAGACATAAAAAAATTGACGTAGTCTAGTCCTTTATATAAAATGGTGTAGACATTTCCCCATATACTTCAAGTCATCTCTAGATTACTTCCAATACCTAATACAATGTAAGTGTCATTTAAATAGTTGTTATGCTGGATTGTTTAGGGAACAATGGTAAGGAAGGAAAGCCTGTTCTGTTCTGTAGAGATACAATCTTGTTTCAAATATTTTTGATCTGCAGTTGGTTGAATCAGTGTCTTCAGAACCCACTGATATGGATTATAGTAGGTCTACTACAATTTTAAAATAAATAATTAGGACACAAATGAGAAGAGGTTAAGAAAAGTACATGAAACCTTGAGAAGGTATAATGGGGGTGACCTGGAGTTCAGGGTGACAGGGCAGGCTTTGCTGAGGAAGTCCAAAAGGAAAGAAAGAAGAGCAACCAGCCAGGTAAAAAGGCCTGGGAGCCAAGGAGAAAATTCTTCAGCAGCTTTATGATATCCTGGCAAAGAAACTGTGTAAATTGCATTCCTAGAGCTGGGACCTAGTTTGGATGTGTAGAAAATGAATATTCCAATATCATGACTTAAAAAAAAAAAAGAAAACTATCTCTTTCATTGAATCAGCACATCTTACCATTGGTCACATATTTTAATCTTAAAATATGATCAGTTTAATATTTATCATTCATGCCACAGGAATTAATTTATGTTGAAAGATTTTAGTTAAAGTTTACAACTTTTTTCTTCTCCCTGTACAACTCATTTCCTCATTTACATTATTGTTGATTTGCTTATTTGTTTGTTTGATTCTTCTTTTCATTCACATTATTCTTGAAATGTCTCCATCACATGGAGTCTCCAAGAGGTGTCTGAGCCCTTTTCTTCCTGAAGTGATCACAATACCCCAATGCAAAGGATCTTACTTTTTCTTTAAGCAATGAACACTCAGATGGAGCTTTGGCCCTACCCATCCACAAATATATATATATATATATATATATATATATATATATATAAATAGATAGATGATAGATAGATAGATAGATAGATAGATAGATAGATAGATAGATATAGATATAGATGAAACCCTAAGAAAGAACAAATACGCTTTGGTCACACCTATCACATTTTATGTTCCAAGACAATTAATTAGGTTTGAATCTTCCAATGTAAATATACATTTATTAAACTGGGAAAAGAAACTTGACTAGGATTCTTGGGCCCCAACATGAAAAAGAAAAAAAAATGGATTATATGTTCCTGTTAGTGAAAGAAATGAAAACGATTGCAAAAAACAAATCTATAAACATTGCAAAACATTCTTTTGGCTTGGAAAAGGAGCTCAAATAATGATGTCTTATTTGGGACTGCTTCAATCTGGCATATCCAATATTTGTTTGTACATTTATCTAAAAAATCATATGAGAAAGAATACAGATGACTTGCTGCTGAATGCCTCTACTTATTTCCCTAACAAGAAGTATGAATAGCAAATTTTATTTTCTTTCCAATACTATTAGAGATTCACAGTCCATGACTTAGTGCCATTTTATTGACTTATTTAAAATTAGAATACATATGCAGAAAATTATATCTCTATGATTTTAAGTGATAAAAATGATAAAGGCATATTATTTTAAAAACTGCTCAGCCCACTAAACATTACCAAATAATTGAAAAAGACTTGTCATTTTGCTCTAGACACCCTGTAGCCGCTGATACAGAATGTGACCCATTCTCAATGTTTCCTGGAAACCCCATTCAAGTTTGCAAACTTCAACTTAAGGAGTGGGACCACATTTGATGTTTTTACTTCCTTTCCCACAGTTTCCTATCCTTCAACCCCCTAACATGAGTCAACTTCTGAAAAATAATTTTAAAAGGCACTTTATGCAGGATTTGTGGAATTCACCATAGTACCCAGACGTCATCAACCAGGAGAGACTTTAACAAACCAGTGGCAGTCACCTGCAGTCAGTTGTAATTTAGATTTAACAGAAAAATTAGAAGGTGTTGGCTTTTACATGAATCTTGAAATGACTCAAACAGCCCTAAAGATCATCTTTCAGATGGAATCTTTTAGAACTATATATTTCACATATATTGTTTTTCCTGGAACTAGAATAGGATGTGAAAATACCACAAGAAACACTTTTATTTGTGATGTTTCCAATCCAGTTGGCAGGAGACTATAAAGATACATCATAGGAAAAATCTATTATGAGATTTCCAAGACAGTGCTGCATTCTCCAGGAAAGAAAAAAAAAAACACAGAGAAATGTTCATATTAGAGCCTCCAAGCCTTTTGCGATGTGTCAATCACTGTAGTACTGTGATCAACTCTTTGGATTCTTTTTGGGGGATTGGGAGGATAACTAGGAATTGAACCCAGAGATGATTTACCACTAAGGTACATCCCCACTCCCACCTCATTTTTTTAAAGATATAGTTTCTCTAAGTTGCTCAGGGACTTGCTAAGTTGCTGAGGATGGCATTGAAGTTGTGATCCTCCTGCTTCGACCTCCCAAGCTGCTAGAATTACAGGTGTGCATCAACATACCTGGTAGACACTTTAGATTCTTCAATGGTCAGACTGATATCACACAATGGGTAGCCTCAAGAATCATTCCCAAAAACAAGAAAAAAACATATTTTAAAAATTCAACACAGATCCAAGCCAACTTTATGAACTAGAGTTAAATAAAAGGCTTTGGTACTTGGAGTGTGTTTTAGAATACAAAACACACACAAAAAGAAGATGGCTTTTATCCATTGCTGGAAAAAATTGCTGCTTCCCCTGACATTAGTTCAAATTATTCATATTTATGTTTTTGTGTAATCAACTTTAGGATGAAATCTAATCATCTAAAGTTAAAGGAATGCAAAACTGAGGCTTTACTAGTTTTAAGATTTCCCTGTAATGTGGAATAACTAATGTAGTTAAGGACTATTCATTCCATATTGAAGACTATTATGGGCAATCTTGCACTATTGGCAGTATTAACTTTTAACAACCAAAAATGTCTTAGTCATAGCTTACCATCCAAAATGTAGCCCAAACTGCCATTATATCAATTGGACTTAATGGCCTGTAAGTGCTCATGGTAGCAATGATGACATTGGAATAACTGTGATGTACGTGCTTACTCATTCAGTGTACATGATTGTGCCTGTTACATTCCTGACACTATGCTGTTGCTTTATAGTTTGCAAGTTTTTACAAAGTCTTTACTTGTATCCTAGGGAAAGGTTAGTTCACGGCTACTCAGTTATGGTTGGACAGGAACAACAAGGTGTGAACAGTAGGGTAACTACAGCTGTGCTGCTACAGCTACGTCAAAAGCTAGAAGAAAGGATTTTGAGTTCTCACCATAAAAAGTGAAAAATGTTTTAGGAGATATATATGTTTAACCTGATTTAAAGATTATGCAATATATACACATGTATCCAAACATTACCTTATCCCATTACTATGTAAAATTTAATATTTTATCAGTTAATAAACAAATTTTAATGAATAAAGGAAATAAGAACTACAAATAGTGATTAAACATTTCTGCAGACACCACTCAACTCCAAACCACTATCATCTCCTTCTTGGAACTGGTGTCCTTATTTCTATTTTTACTCTCCTCACTCCATTTTCTATAAATTGGCCAAAATTATTTTTTCAAAAATGTAGATCAGATCATATGATTCCCTACTGAAAAATACTGTAAATCAGTAATTTTCAATCCCAGGCAATTTGGGGACATTTGACAATATCTGCAGATATTTTTAATTGTCAGGACTAGGAGTGGCATCTATAGATAGAGGTCAGAGGTGCTGCTAAGCACCCTATAATTCCCAGCACAGCCTCCACAACAAGAAATGATCTGGTCCAAATGTAATATGCTGATGATAAGAACCATGATAAGTCCAAATCCCTTATCCTAATCTGTAAGTTCACATCATCCACTGCTCTCTCTCTCTCACCTTGCTTCCAACTGCACCCTCCATCACCCCTATGCTCCAGTCACACCGCTCTACTTGGTGTTCCTTGAACAGACCAAGTCAGGGTGTACCTCAAGACTCTAACTCACTAATCCCAGGTTCTGCCCCGCAGAATGCTCGTTTACCAAAACTTTGCATGGCAGCCTCCTTCTTAACATGTGGATGTGTACTCAAATGTCACCTCCTCAGACACAGCTCCTGAAACCATTTAATCTAAGGAAACAGCCTCCTTTCTACTCTCATGAAGCTCCATCCCATCATTACT
Organism: Aplodontia rufa; assembly: GCA_004027875.1. Classification (NCBI taxonomy): domain Eukaryota; kingdom Metazoa; phylum Chordata; class Mammalia; order Rodentia; family Aplodontiidae; genus Aplodontia; species Aplodontia rufa. The sequence continues at coordinate 31,500 of PVKS010013093.1, read as the reverse complement.
TCTTTTCCACCTGTACCTGACTGTAGATTTATCTCATTCCACTTGTACTATGTGCTTCCCTTAGGCCCCAGGAGGATGGAGATCTAGCCAGTCTGCATAACTCTTCTATTTCCTAAACCTGGAACTCTTGTCAATCTCACTCTTCAACACCTTCTGAGCCCAGTTATAAAGTTAACACACAGGAGAGGAGACAGGACAAAAAAAGTGGAATTACAAAGCTGACAAAAAAGTGAGAAGAATCTGGGTATGAACAGATAACTCTAGACTTAGAGAAAATAGTACTAGGTAACTTTAATGCTTGAGTTCTTTAGGGTACTGTTCTAAGTGTTTTAAATAGATTAACTTATGTATTGCTCACACCACAAGACTCTCCCCAAAATTATTCTGTTAGCACTGCAGGGTAGGATATTATTATCCCAACTACATACAAGGAAAGGCAGCTCAGAGAGGTTAAGTAAACTGCTCAGGCTCACCTGGCTATTTAGTGGTGGCTCTGGAATTTACAAGTGGGTACTCAGCCTTCATAATCCTGCTCCTTGAGCCACTGTGCCATGTGCAGGGCAGAAAACACAGACTGCAGAGAATCCTCCTCATGTCTTCTTCCTTTATTCTTTCATGTTCTCGTTGAAATCAATGAACTATGAGAAGAAAGAAAGCAGAAGAAGAAAACAAGTGAAAATAGTAATAGACATAAAAATGAATGAATTCAAATATTTAGTATATGGAGATTATATTAGTTTGTATGTAAACCCATACCAGTGAGACTGATTAGGAGAGACAGTGAAATGGCTGGGTAGTCAGGACAGAGGGCCCCTATCCAAGAGCTAGCTGGTAGGGGCGGAGAGTGATTGACAGTCATGCTCAGGGCCTTCAAATGCAAAAAGACCTTGAGGCTCACCCTTATCCCAACTAAGAGATGGGGGTGGTCACAGATGGGTACTAGGAAGTATTTGCCACCTTTTGTTTTAACCAATGGTGCTCTTGACCAGTTTCAATGCCTGCTTTACATAGATGTTAACCAATGGAGTTCACCCATTTCTCAATGCCTGCTTTGCATGAATGTTAATTATGCTCATACCCCAAATCTATATAACCTCTGGCCTAACCTCCATTAGACAGTGTCCTCCTTCCAGGTACCCCTCCGGCTTGCGGAGTCTCTGCTCTCCTTCCTAAATAAATCCTACTCCTTTTACTGATCCTTCTGTGGTTGTCCGTGGATTTTGTTCTTCAAATTCGCGAGACAAGGACCCAGAAGATCAGCACTGAATTCCCAGGGTGAATTTCCACCACACCAAGAGCTGCAACACCCAGCTTTTAGCTGGAGAGTTGCTAACACTTTCTGCTGCAGACACCTGCAGTCAGCCCAAATTCCCAGTTTTAACTGGGAATGGCTGCAAACACTAGAATTGGGCTGATTTGGCTGCTGGAATCTGTAGGGGCCCAGACTCCATTCACCAGTAGGAGCAGAGAATCCAGCCTCATCTCAAAAACCCCGCATCACCAATATACAGAATATATAAAAAGAACTTCTGAAAACATGAAAAAGCAATATAATGTTAATCCTGATGCCATGCGTTGGTACCAATTTCTCTTTGCTTTGGCAGTAAGGATTGAACCCAGAGACACTTAACCCCTAAGTCACATCCCCAACTCTTTTTATATTTTATTTTGAGACAGAGTCTCACAAAGTTGCTTAAGGCCTCACTAAGTTGCTGAAGTTGGCTTTGAACTTGCCTTTGAACTTTGCTTTGAACTACTTCAGCCTCCCAAATTGCTGGGATTATAGGTGCATGGTTGTTGGACCACATATTTTATCCTTCAAATGTTAGCAATGTGTCAGATTTACCATTCACAGATAGCGCTTATTGAAGCAATCATGTTAATGAGTAGGTATTGCTTCCTCCTTACACAAACAGTCCAATGGTTACTGAAGAGATTTGCTCCTGAAAGTTCTATGGCACACAAACTTGATGATTTTAGCATTGCAACTCCCTCTATAACGTCCTTTCTTCACCTGCAAAGTCTCCAACCTCCCCCAAAGTGACTGAATTCTTTACTTTTAGTTTGCTGATATGGGAGTGATGACTAGTACTGATTTTTGAGAGATTGAGTAAGTAAGAGATGCCTCAGCTAATCCTCCCACTTCAAAAATATACTACCTTAAGGGGGCTGGAGCAGTGGCTCAATGGTTACGGTGCAAGCACACAGGTTCAAACCCTAGCACCCATGTACACAACTAAGTGTCAGAGCAATGAAAGCCATGTGAAAAACTCAATAAAAATTGATTCTCTCTCTCTCTCTCTGTCCTTCTCTCTTAAAAAAAAATTATCTTGAATATATATATATCAAAAATATATAACCTTGAATCCATTAAATAATGGATTAGGGATCCCAGACTGAAGACCTAGCATTATCTCACTACTAAATAAAATGCTTGGAATTTGCTACTCTTGCTCTAGAATCTTCCTGAAACTAGGATGCTCAAAAACACTTTTAAACAGTTAACTGGCAAAATGGCTTGTCTGTTAAAAGATGTTGATATAAAGCTCCATTTTGTCATGAACTCTATACAACCTAGATTGCCATTTCTGAGACATAAATGTTTGCATATGTACACATACATACACAAAACACACATATGTATGATACAGAACACATAATCATGTGATTTACTTTAAATTCTATCAGATTAATGAAATATGCATTTTTTAAATTCTAAACTACTTTTATTCTTGATGATCTCTTCCTCTTGGGGAAAGTGGAACCCAGCCTCAGACAAAGAAGTCAACTTTAAATCCTCAATTAGTTTGTTTTATTCTAAAGTTTGTCTTCATATAACAAGAGATTTTAGAGAATAAAATAGCAAGGAAAACAACATGACATAAATTCCCCAACAGGCAGGAGGGAGGAAGTGCTTCTAGAATAGAGAGGACTCAAGAGGAAGAGACAGAAAAAGAAAGTCCAAAGCCATGTGCATGTCTTCCCTTTCCCAGTCAGGGTTTAACCTCAGATGGGAACATGTGGTCAAAAAGTCAGAGGTGGAGAGCTCATTCCTTGCTTCTCCAGAGGAAGCCCAGGAATCCGGTTACCTCCACAAGAAGCACAGTATTCGGAGTCCCCTGTTACAAAGGAGTCAGAGCAGCAGAACAGTAGCCACCCTGAGAGACACAAAGATAGTTAGTTCCAAATCCCAAACAATTTTGCAAACTGAAAGTGGTTTTCACAACTCATTTCATGGCAAACCATGACCTAAACCTAATGTGAGGCTATTGACAATTTTTAATTATCCCACTTTCTGCAATGTGTTTGATTACACTGTGCTAGCTATAGATAACATATAGTCTACTTATTCCCATTCTAAAATTCAAAAAAATATATCAAATTTTAAAATTACCTGACCCACTGGTTAGATAAGGAAGATGAGACTTATTGAAAAAAAGAGTGAATTTTTTTCAGGTTTTTTCTTCTTAGTGTCTATAAGCATTCCTCAGAAATGCACACAAATGCATCCTACAAAATTGCTCATTGAAAATAATAAGCTGATGGAAAAATTATGATTGTGACCTATTGTTCAAAACCCATGTAGGTTTATGAATGAAGAACTAACAAAAATGATCATTGTATCTTGTGAGGTAACTAGCAAAAAGATAAATAGCGAAAAACATAATAAAAAATCTTATTAGCTCAATTTTTCAGGCTTCCTCATGGGATGCTCACCATGCACAAACACATATAGTGGGGAGGCTGTCTTGTGGGTGCTGGGAAAATGCAAGTTTAAGGCAAGTACAACCTGTCAGGAGCTCAGATCCCTGCAAAATTGCTCCTCTCTGAAGAGGGAGGAGGGTACAAAAGCTTATTTTGAATTTACATGTAACGGAGCTGTTACAAAACAGCTAGATTGAGGATTTTTCCTTTTCTGATAAAGGTTTTAATTGTTCTTCCCTTGTTCCAGGTTCTTTTGCACAAAAATTTTGCAAACATGACCTGAAAACACCAGGGTAATCCAATGGCAGCCTGGTGGAACACATCCTGGGACAGCAGAGATGTGTCTGCAAGCAGTCATGCCTCCAAGTCATTCAGATGCACCCCTGGATGCCCCCCCACCCAGGTTACAGCTGCTTTTGATGTTCATTCCTATTAACATTTAGTTTCACAAAAATAAGTTTTATGGCCCATACCTGTTTTCAGGAGTGTTTTTCAGGAGTGTTTTTCAGAAGTGTAGCTGCATCCCTTTTTACTAAAGATTAGGTCAATTAAATTAAGTTGATTAGAAACCCTCTGTTCAACTCAATAAATACTATGGTGCTCACTAAGGGATCAGAGGTGCCTTGTGAGCATTCTCCTCAGCCACTTCTAAATCCAAATTGTTCTTTGGTGTCTTCGTCCAGAAGTGCCAGTGTCAATAGCTGTCCGCAGCACAGGAAAGTCAGGGAGGAACCAACACAGGGAGGAACCAACACAGCTTCCGCTTCAGTCTCAGGTTCGCAGACTCAAATGTGCTGAAGGTCGCAGGTGCTGGAGCCAACCTGACTAGGAATGCTAGCTGAGCACTGTAAAGGACAAAGGAGAAATAAAGCCTGCCCCCATCCTGACCTCCAGGAGCTTACAACCCAGCCGTAATCAGTCCAGATGCCACACTGGAGCTGCTGGTCAATGGCAGCCACAGAACTCAAGAGCCACCTAAGGACATTTCGTGGTGAAATAAGACCAAGTGAGATATTAAATGGGAAAGGACGTTGAGTAAAGTCTGCACAATGGCGAATTTCAAGATTAAGATTTATTGAGTGCTTTCTAAAGACAAGTACTTTTTGGAGCAGTTTACAAGTATGTTTTATGCAGTTCTCTTCAAGATATGTACAAACCTGCATTTTCACAGTTGAAAAACTGACAAAGAAATTAAAGTGTTAAATCGATTGGTTGAGCTCAAAAGAACAGGTCAACTCCAGATTTCAGCCCACAAAGCGTATGCCTACTAGTGCTTCCTGCTAGTAGTGGATACTTCATTTACTTGGAAAAAGCAACAGTTATATTTTAAAAAGAGATTCTGTTTTAGCATTCAAAGAACCCTTTCTTTGAATATTAAGATTTTTCCTATTTTTGCGATGAGTTCCTAATAGCAATCATTCCTTCCTGAACTGTTAACACTACCTATCTACCTTAGATCATTCAAATGTTAAATATAACTGTATCAGCATCATCAAAGCCAAGTGCCTGGCAAGTACTATACGCAATCCTTGACTTCTGTACATTAGTTTTATTTTAAAAACCCAGGGGTTCTTAACCACTAAGCCATATCCCCAGCCCTTTTTCTATGTTTGATTTTTGCATCAAGGTTTTGGTAAATCCTTACAGCCTCACTAAATTGCTGAGGTTAGTCTCTAATTTACAGTCCTCCTGCTTCAGTCTCCCAAGTCACTGGGATTACAGGCATGTGCCATTGCACCCCACTTTTACATTAGTTTTTTGTACAATGTACACTTACATACATAAAATTGAATCCCTTAGCCCACCATTCCTATTCAGGAGGAACTCTTTCCTGTGTAATGAGGGATGGCACCAAAGAGCTGTGTGGCAATACTGCAGAGGCAGAGCAGGGCTTCAGCGATGGCCGGAGAAAGATGTGCATGTGGAAGCAGCTGAATTGAGGACAAGCAACCCCCAGATCCCAGTGTCTTCCTCATACCCCTTCATCAAACAGAAAGCTCTTCCTAGGAAGTACATCCAACCCTCCCCTAGGAGGCAACTTGAATGTAAGTAGCATCTCTGTCATTGCCGCATCATATGGAATATAACTTTCTATTTATTATCTGTCAACCTAAGAACTTCTTAGGAGCCTTCTTAGTCACCTTTGGATCCACAGCACCAGAACAGAGCCTAACGTAAAGTATACACCCAGGTATGGAATACTGGAACACATACATTGACTACAATAAAATTATTTCAATAGAGTGTTCTCATGCTACATGATCATGAATCATTTACAGTAACAGTAATAACAAGACCGTATCATGATTAAATTAAGCTACCATAGATTGGTAATGCTTGAAAGGATTTGAGGGATTATCAACTTTCTTTATATTGATGAGGCCCAGAGAAGCTAAGTAACTTGCCTAACAGTGAAAAATCAGCTAAATCTAGAAATTACTCACCCTGCGTTTTATTTTTCTACAATACCTTAAACAAAATGAATATATAACTCATTTTGCCTAAAGAGATTTGAAATAAAGTCAAGTTGGAGATTTATTATCTTAAGACATGTTCACGAGTAAATTCAAAAACTGTGGTACATACATACAATGGAATTCTACTCTGCTATTAGAGAAAACAATATGGTATTTGCAGCCAAATGGATGGAGATGGAAAAAATTATGCTGAGCAAAATATCCCAAACTCAGAGACTCAAGGGCCAAATGTTTTCCCTCATATATGAAAGCTAGAATAAAATCAGAAACAGACTGAAAGTTGCCTAAACTAATAATAACCTCAACATGGGTGAATTTTTACACGAGCAGGGTGAACCTTGCCTGTGACGCTGGGGGATGAACAGAGGGGGGCAGGGATGGGAGTGGGAATAGGAGGGACATCAAGGCAGCTGGAGGGAGAGAATAGCGGAGTTATCAACCCAGTGGGGAACTTTTGACTTCCATGAGAAGGCCAACTAACACAGGGGTAAAGTTGGGGGAAACATGGGATGGGGGAGGGAGACCATTGTAAGATGTATGTCTTTTCTGTCAAACTTGAAAGATTGTAATGTATAACTCACTACCTCCATTTTAGATCCTCCTCTCCTTTTGAAGATAGTAACTCCCTCATCTATGTCCCCCTACCTCTTTCCAAGGACCCCTTCCGGTACCCACCCATCCTCTTCCAGTGAACTTTGCTGAATCACTATGACCCTCACCACATGTGTGGCAACCCCCACCCCCACTCTCTCCCAGTCGCCACCTGCTCCCTCTTTGCACCTGCCTCCACATAATAACAGCCAATCCCGCACACTGTGCACCTGAGCTCCTCCAATTAGAGCAAAGGGCAGTATTGCATCAGATCAGAATTTAAAACCCGTCATTGCCTTGCTGGGGGCTCATTCTTTCACCCATTGGCCAAAGTAAATTTTCTGCCTTGCTCACCCACACCTGACCATGTGTTTGATTTCATTTATAACACCATGGAATGGCATCAGCCTCAGCTTGTTCTGTCTTTACAATTTCCTCCTATATTCATTGGACTATATCCAATGAATTAAAAAAATAATCCTTTCCCACAGTGAAAAAAAAAAGATAAAAGAAATGTTCAAAACTTAGAAGGGGCCAGGTGTAGTGGCATATACCTGAAATCCCAGCGGTTCAGGAGTCTGAGGCAGAAGGATTGTAAGTTCAAAGTTAGTCTCAGAAACTTAGTGAGGTCCTAAGCAACCTAAGTTGCTCTGTCTCAAAATAAAAATTAAAAAGGACTGGATATGTGACTCAGTAGTTAAGCACCCTAAGTTCAATCCCTAGTACAAAAAAAAAAACCTCATATATGCACATACATACATATATACATGTGTGTGTTTTCATATAGGCAGATTCAGGGGGAAGATTTAATGGAAGAAAATTAATTGTGGGAAATAGTCCAAGGAGAAACCCAACTTATGTGACCCTTGACCACTTCTATGTCTCAGGGCATCAAAGTAACCTGGACTGATTATAGGAAGGAACAAACAATAGCTGCCAGACCTGCATGTGACACAGTATGCTCCCATGGTCAAAGCTCTATGGCAAATATCGAAGTCACTCAGGTCATACCTATCCAGCATACCTATCTCAGCAGCTTCAATTACCCGGGGCCCCCTCAGCTGCTTTGTGGGCAAAGGCCAACTACAACTTGTAACTCTGTAACTGTGATCTACTCTGGAGTAAAGCAATAGAGCTATGAAGAAGACTTGAGCTGTAAATTTAAGAGAACACAGGGACATTTTTGGATAATAGATAATAACAAACTGATTGCATAACCACTCATAAAAGAAAAGTAGTCCCACTTCTCATCTGTCATTTACATACATTGCTAAAATTTTCACTCAAACTCAAGCTTTAGCCTATCTCTTTAGCCCTAAATCTTTCACCTTGTAAAAGAGGTTGCATCCCATATGTGGTTTTTTAGTCACATGGACATTCCTAGGTCAGTCTTAACCACAGGTAATAGTGAGTGAGGAATATCCTTGGTATGAAAGACACATATCCAAGTTTTTGATTTTGCAAGCTGTCCATACTGTGACATGAAATTTTTTATTAGAATCCCAAAGCCATGAAGAAGATAGAAGATTTAACAGGCCTGAATATGAAGCAGCCCAAAGAAATATGGATTCAACTCTGGGAAATAATAGTGAATCACCATTGTAAACTATTTATGCCTGGAGCCAACCCACAAAACTAATGCAATAATAGAGATTCTAAGTTGGAGCTAGAAATTACTATCTTGGTTAGGCGACTCCCTGGAGCCCCACTGGGGTTCCTCTGTGTACATTGTGGAACACCACAGCTGGTCTAAGTTTCCATTCTCCCATATAATGAACTTTCACTGTTTCCTTTAATAATCTCAGCACCCTGCCTTCGACAGTCAGTCCAAATTTTTTCTTTCCTAATTTCAGTTTTTCATTCCTTCCCATACTTATTTTGGACAACACTTAAAATAAAAAAAAAACCTGTCCCCATGGAATTATACCTATATTTATACCTATATTTTCATATTTAGCTTACCTTTCTGCAGAGACTCCTCCTTTGATATCAGTTACTTTTCTCTGAAACCCTGCCAACTTTTCAAATTCCCTCCAGTAATTCTGAGATCCAAAATAAATAAATATAGTAGAAATAACAGTTGATTGATCAAGGGGTAAGAATATAAACCTGGTCTCTCTTGGACTATTTATATATTTATTAAGAGAAAAGAAAGAATTTTGGTGCTTCATATTGGTTATCCTTGTCGTGAAACCTAAAAGAATACTTTTTGTCACTTCTTACTTCCTATAACATGAGACTCTCTCCCAAACAAAAATGATCCCTTATTAATGTGGGAATTACAAGAATTCAAATCAATTTATTGCTGGTTGCATAGCACTATACTTTGTCATAACAAATGAAGCCCATAGTCATCTTCGCCTTTATACAGGCTTTCCCACCACCTGCTAACACATTCCTATTCACCAGTCTTGAAGAGTTTGCTGTTAGTGCCAGGCATTGCAATTGGTTTAAGACAAGTCTTCCTTCCTTGCATAAAGAAAAAGTACACGTTTATAGACCTAACTTAACCAGGGGAATAGTACCCTGCCTATACTAGTTTCAGCTGGAGTTCCACCCAATTTGTAGTCACAATTATAGAATAAAAACCTATTAATTTATCATGCATAAGTCATTACCAATGTTAGAAATTATGTGTCTTCTAAAAAATGTAGTTATACCAGTAAATGTGACAGAATGTCATATCTCACACAATTATTTTACAATTCCACTTCTCCAAACACATTAACACAGCTGTTAAGTAAAATAGCAGGAGGCCATTGGCCTGGACTGTCTCCACACTTTAAGGTCCTACGTAATGAACTGCAACCTAACCAAGTTCTAACTCAGGAGTCTAGATTTGTACATATAGCCAGGTCTCAACTAATCACAAGTGACTGATCTTCAAATAATCACAGGCTGCTCACTGATCAGTTCTTGTCTGAATAAGAAAACTACTTCTATGCTAATCCATATATACTTCTCCATGTGTCTACTTATATATATATTCAGTGTTCTGTCTATAAATACTCACTCCCCACAGTTTCAGAGTGGTATTCTCCAAACCCCTTCTTATTCTAAGTGCTAATTCATAAGTCATTCTTAGGTGTTGTTTGGTTGTTTTTTGTTTTTGGTTTTTAAATTCAAATTAACAGTTATATGTGTCAAGTTTTTCTTTAAACAAAATAAAAATTGTTTTCCAGTTTTAATGATATTGTTCCTTTGTGAGAATCAAATGTCCTCATAAACAAAGCTCTTTATAATATTGTTATTAGTAAAGATCTGATATTTTGGGTTCTCTGAGAACCCAGTAGGTGGTGTTAGATGTATGAAGTTGGCAGCCTCTAAGCTGGTCCCCAACAATCTTCTCTTCCTGGCATTCAAGGCTTATAGAATCCCCCTCTTAAAAGTGAGCTGGTCAAGTGACTTTCTTTTAAGCAGTAACTGATAGGGTTTTATTTCTGTGTTAAGCTACAAAATGTTGTTACTTACATCTTGCCAGAAGACTCCCACTCTCTGACTTTGATGAAGTAAACCATCATGGTGGAAGACCTATGTGACAAAGGAGTAAAGGAGGTCTCTATCCAATAGTCAACTAGCGACCAAGGTCTTAGTAGAATAGTCCACGAGAAACTGAAGGATCCTACAGGTCCTTCTGTAGTTGAGCCTCCAAGGAAACCCAAGCACTGGTGACTCTGATTACAGCACTGTTAGAGATTCTCAGTTGAGGACTCAATTAATCCATGATCATAGTGACTGTGAGATAATACATGTGTATTGCTATAGGATGCTAAGTTTTCCAAAAAAATTTGTTACACAGTAATAGATAACTAATACATTGTACATGTATGGGAAAGAAAACAGAAGAAGGCAGAAAGAGCCTTCTAATTTTAATGCAAGTCTGATACCTAATAAAGGAGAGAAAGAAGGAAGTAAAGAAGAGTATTTGGGCTGTAAAGGCATTAGACTATGGAATAGCCCTTAAAAAAGTTGTTGTTTGGTAAAGTCCCACCTCTTGCCAGAATAACTCTGTTTAGTCCACCTGCCATGCTCAGCAATTGACTAGGAATAATCTGAAGCAACTGTGGTTCTGACACAAGCATAATGGTGAACTCAGAAGTAGCAGCTAAGGCCCCACAGCAGAAGGCTGACTGGTATATTTCTACACTCAAGAAGAGAAGACAACCAATATTACAATACTGCAAAGAAAATTATCTTTTTAAACATCATGTTGCTTATGATATAATTAAAAATTCTATCATGTATGAGAGCCTGTTCTTGGTCATATTGCCTAGGGTGGACAGAGAAGCAGTAGCAAGCAGTAAGGGGAACATGGAACTGCAGGAGTGTAGTTCTTTCACTGCTTCTCTGCATCACTTCACTGACCCCTCATCTGTAGAATTAACAGCCTCTATCATCCTTCATTATGAAGCTGTCACTTTATTGAGTGGGGAATAAAAGTTTATTGCTTTCTCATTAAAGGTACCCTTTCTCAAGAAAATGTTTCTTTAAGGACAAGAAAAAGTGAGAATGACGTGATAGAAGGAAAAAAAATTGACTGGAAGGATGATGAGATAAAGGGGAGCAAAGAAGAAATACCAACATTTCTTTTATGTCTGAATAATTATTGACCATATTTCAGCAAGCATGCTTTTTGTTTTACAACAGAAATAATCTATGTATGTGAGGGGGCTGAACAAGACTATCAGCACCTTTCTAATTAATATGGTGCTCACATTTATTAACCAGAATAAAACATTTTTCAAAGAAATCCAATTCATAACAATTTGAACTTAACTGTGCCAGACTTCCTTAGGAGAATATTGAAGGATGAACAAAGAGTTTCAAAATAAGAGGATTGGAATAGATTAATTATATGAGACCATGGAGTTTACCACTTGATTGTGCTCCCAGGAGGAACTGAAGGACATGTTCTTCACTGAAGTGATAAAGAATGTATTCAGCATCATTGAGAAATGCAGGAAGGCTGTTTTCTGTGGGGTGAGAGTAATGTGAAAGGTGAAGTTTCCCTGAGATCAAACTCCCTGGTGTCCATATACATATGACTTTGAAATTGTAAAGGACAGGTGACAGCCAAAAATAATTAAAGGCAATGTGGATAAAGTTACTGTAATAAGCAATAAGGCCAGAGTGACAGTGAGAGACCCTAACTACTGGGAATTTACGTCAATGTCTAATAGACCATGCTATTCCTAGAGACAAGAAAGGTGGGCATCCAAGAAGAGTATTGTACAACTTATACAAATATAAAAGATCACAAACTGGTGAACAGAAGACCAGTGTCAACCATCTTATTGGAATTCAAAATTCCTTAATTGAGTCTGCTTCTAAACCAGTTCTCAGAACCCAAGACAGTCAACTGAAAGGATGCCAAACATGAATATCTAATATACAGTAGGATATGCCCCAAAGGACCTACAGCTCTTTTCCAAGGTACAGGAGAAAATAGACTACCCAGATATTTTGAGAATTGTAGGATATAGTGTCAGAGCTAACACTATAGTAAGAAACACCAAATTCCATAATGGCCTCTGTATTAGACTGAGAGTATAATTGCTTCAAAGAATCTGTGTTTCCACTCTTGGTGATGTCCCCAGTTATTGGGTACATAATCAGAATGGATATATTTAGCATCTATCAGAAACTTCATATTAGTTTTAAGATCTTTGTAATAACTGCCATCAAGGTAGAAAGGATTTCCACAATAGCAAACATTGGTAAATCAAAAGCTATGCCACATCCTGTTTGCAAATGCAGATATTTTGCTGCCCACAGAGTCAAAATATGAAGGCACATCAACCCCTGTCATATCTCCATTGAGATAACTAGAGTATCTGTTTCAAAAAAGAAAGAAAAAAGACAGATCATTGTAGACCTTCGGAGAAAGAAAAATGTCATGAAAATCCAGAGGATCATAGGGGCTATTTTGAAAACTTACACTCCAATGAGATGGAACACCTAGAAGAAACAGACACATTTATAGATACATAAAACTACCAAAATTAATCAAGAGGACATAGAGAACCTAAACAGACCTATCGCAAGCAAAAACACTGAAGAAACTAGGGATGGAAGGAGACTACCCCAACATTATAAAGGCTACATAGTTAAACCCAAAGCCAACATCATTCTGAACAGAGAAAAACTGAAAGCATTTTTTCTAAAGTCAGGAAGAAGAGAAAGATGATTTCTTTCATGACTCCAACTCAACATTGCTCTTAAAATTCTAGCCAGAACAATCAGACAAAAGAAGGAAATTAAAAGGTTAGAAATAGGAAAAGAAATCAAATTATCTCTGTTTGTGAATGACATGATCCCATATCTTGAAGACCCAAAGAATTTCTACTAGAAAACATCTACAGCTGGTAAACAAATTCACCAAAGTAGAAGAACGCAAGATCAGTACTCATAAATCAATAGCTTTTCTATACTCCAATAATGAATCTGCTGAGAAAGAGATATGGAAAACTGTTCCATTTACAAATACCTCCCCCAAAAATACTTGAGAATAAATCTGACCAAGGAGGTAGAAAAGCACAATATAAACTATGGAACCCTGTATAAAGAAATCAAAGATGACCTTAGAAAATGAAAAGATCATGAATAGGCAGAATTAATATAGTTAAAATGGCCACATTACCAAAAGCAATATATAGAGTCAATGTAATTCCCATCAAAATACCAGTGACATCTTCACTGAACTAGGTTAAAAAATCAAAATCCATATAGATAAATAAAAGACCCAGTATAGTCAAACCAATGCCAAATAAGATGAGCAAAACTGGAGCCATCACAATAACTGATCTCAAATTATACTAAAGCTATAATAACAAAAATAGCACGGTGTTGCCATAAAAACAGGCATGAAGACCACTGGAATAGAAGACACAGACACAAACCCATGGAGATATACATCTAGTACTCAACAAAGTGCCAAAAACTTACATTGGAGAAAAGATAACGTTTTCAACAAGTGTTACTGGGAAAGCTATATATCCATGTACAGAAGAATGAAACTAGATTCCTGTCTTTCACCCTGAACAAAAGTCAACTCAAAGTGGACCAAAAACCTAGGAACCAGACCAGAAACTTTGAAACTGCTAGAAGCAAACACTGGGTTGACATTCCAATTTATTGGTGCAGATATCAACTTCCTCAAAAAGACCTCTGAAGCTCAAGAAATAAAACCAAGAATCAATATGTGGGTTACTATCAAATTAAAAGGCTTCTACATGGCAAAGTAAACAATTAAAATTATGAAGAGAGAGCCTACAGAATGGGAAAAAAACCTTTGCCAACTGCTCTTCCAATGAGGTATTATTATACAACATATATAAAGAACTAAAAAAAAAAAAAACCCACACATAAAAGCAAATAACCCAATCAGTAAATGGGTAAAAGAACTAAATAGAAACTTCTCATAAAAATAAATACAAATACTCAACAAATATGTGAAAAAAAGTCCACATCCTTAGCAATCAGGAAAACGCAAATCAAAACTACAGTGAGATTTTATCTTACTCCAGTCAGAATGGCAATCATCAAAAATACAAATAACAATAAATGCTGGCGAGGATGTGAAGTAAGTTACACTCTGGTACTGTTGGTGGGACTGCAAATTAGTACAACCACTTTAGAAAGCTGTATGGATATTCCTCAAAAGATCAGGTATAGACCTACTTATGAACTCTCTATCCTCCTCCTTGGAATGTATCCAAAAGAATTATAGTAATACAGGCATATCAATGTTTATAGCAGCACAGTTCACAAAAGCTAAAAGCCAGGTTATGGAATCAGCCCAGTTGCCTGCCAACAGAGAAATGAATAAAGAAAATGTGAGATAGACATACACACACACACACACACACACACACACACACAAAATGGAGTTTTAGTCATAAAGAAGAAGGAAAATATAGCATTTGCTGGAACTGGAGAATATTGTGCTAAGTGAAATAAGCCAGACTCAGGAAGTCAAAGGTAGAATGTTGTCTCTCTTATGTGGAAACTGGAGCAAACTAAGGGGAAAAAAGACAGTATGAATCCCACGAAAATAGAAGGAGATCAGTGGAGTAGAGGAAGTCAATTGAGGGGGAGGGAAGAGGGGTGGAAAAAGGGAGGACTTACAAAATGAAATTGACCAATTTATGCTATGTACATAATAAATGAATGTGCCACAGTGCATTTCACCTTTATTTATATATATAATATAATATATATATATCACCAATTAAAATAACAATAAATAAATAGAAGACTGCTAGAGTCAAGGAAGGAAAACGGGAGGGAAAGCAGAAGAACCAGTGATTGATGCGGTGCAAATTATAGTCCATACATGGATAAATTTGTCAAAATGAAACCCACTATTATGTATACCTATATTGCACTAGTAAAAACATTTTTAAAAAATCTTATGTAAAGTTTCAGTGAACATGAGTGAAAGACAACAGAAATGAGACAGGAGGGAAAAATAAAGTTTACACTAGTATATAACTTTATGATATTAGCAAAGGAAAATATTGATAATTTTTAAAAGCACTAAAAATAAAATTACAAACTGATAAACTACTCTAGAATAACATTATAAATAAGATATATTTATTAAACAACAACCTTAATGAGGAAAAGACAAAGACCAACAAATCAATGGAAAAATAGACAAGAGAATTGAACAGATATTTTACAAAAGAAGGTATCTAAATGATCAAAAAACAGGAACAGGTACACAATTTCATTATAATCAGGAAAAATAAAATTAAAATAACAATAAACTATGAGTGCTTAAACTCCACATGGTTATATTTTAGATGACTGACAATTCCACGTACAGCAACATGCAGATCAACAGGAATTCTCTTATGCTGTTCTTGGGAACATGAATTGCCTCGATCTTCTTGAGAAACAATTCATTTTCTCCTGCAGTTAAAAGCATGCATTCTTTATCACCCAATTTCACTTCTACCCAAAAGAAATGTATGATATGTGATTCAAGAGACACACACAAGAATCACAGCAGCATTCTGTTCATCATTCACAGAATGAATAAGTAAATTATGGTATGGTGGTAAATGGAATATGGTGGTAATGAGCAGCCTACAGCTACACTCAATGTGGCATAATCTTAAAACTATCAGAAAAAAAAGGAACTATGCACTTTAGAGATCCTTTATTTGATGATACTCTAGAAAGAAAATCAAAGAGATAATTTCCATAAAGTAATGACAGCAGTTTCCTTTGGAACAGAGACAGTGTTGTTACTAGGTGGAGGAAGTACTTCTAAGGTGTAAATAATGTTCTCTTTCTCATCCAAAATGATGCCTACACAAGTTTACACTTTGTGATAGTTAACTGAGCTATGCATTTATATGTTATGTATCTTTCCAACAATATGTCGTATTTCATGAAAAGGGGAAGGTTTGTTGTTCCTATTGTTGTATGCTTGTTTGTTTTGTGCCAGTGATTGAACCCAGGAGCACTTAAGCGCTGAGCCACATCCATAGCCCTTTCCTTTTTTTTAAATTTTTTATTTATTTTTTTGTTCATTCAACATAGTCTTACATGTAGGAAGGAATAATTACCACACAATCATAAACACATGCATAATGACAGAGCAAGCCGAGACGGATGCCAGTTCATGTTCTTTCCCCTTTGGTTCCCTGCCTCATCCCATATATCTCCCTACTTTACGCCCATGTTAGTTGGGCTTCTCATGCAAGTCAAAGGTTCCCCACTGGGTCGATAACCCCCCTACTCCCTCCCTCCAGCAGCCTTAATATCCCTCCTATTCCCTCTCCCCCTACCTGCTTCCCTCCCTTCATCCCCCAGCGTCATAGGCAAGGTTCCCCCTGCTCATGTAATAATTCACCCATGTTGAGCTTATTAGCTTAGCCAACTTTCAGTCTGTTTCTGATTGTATTCTAGCTTCCACATATGAGAGAAAACAATCGGCCCTTGAATCTCTGAGTTGGGATACTTTGCTCAGCATAATTTTTTCCATCTCCATCCATTTTCCTGTAAATTTCATGATATCATTCTCTCTGATAGCAGACAGAATTTCATTATATATATAATAATCTCAGTTTTTGGATTCACTCATCCAGTGAGGGGCATCTGGGTTGGTTCCATAGTTTAGCTATAGTAAATTGAGCTGCTATAAACATTGATAAAGCTGTATCTCTGTAATAAACCAATTCTATCTCTTTTGGGAAAATACCCAGGAGTGGAATAGCTGGGTCAGAAGGTGGTTCCTGGTCTCATTTTGGGGGGAGTTTCCACACTGCTTTCCAGAGTGGCTGTGCAAGCTTGTAGTTCCACCAACATGTGACCATGTTTCTCTCTTCCACAGCCCCTCCAGCATCTGTTATTGTTAGAAGTTTTCATTTTTGCCACTCTGATAAGAGTGAGGTGGAATGTCAGTGAAGTTTTGATTTGCATTTCTCTTACTGCTAGTGATGTTTTCTCATATATTTATGGGCTTTTCGGACTTCCTCTATTGAGAAATTTCTATTTAGGTCCCTAGCCCGTTTATTGATTGGATTATTTGTGGGTTTGGTGTTCAGTTTTTTTGAGTTCTTTGTATATTCTGGTTATTAGCCCTCTGTCCAAGATGTAGAAGGCAAAGATATTCTCCCATTCTTTAGGTTCTTTCTTGACACTCTTGACTAATTCTTTAGCTGTGCGGAAGCTTTTTAGTTTAATAGCATCCCACTCATCTATTCTTGGCTTTAATGCTTGCACTATGAGAGTCTTGTTAAGGAAGGCAGTGACAACACCTTTGTCGTGCAATTTTGATCTTACTTTTTCTTCAAGCTATTGTATAATTTCTGGTTTAATTTCCAGATCCTTGAACCATTTTGATTTGATTCCTGTGCAGGGTGAGAGGTAAGGATCCAATTTCAGTTGTCTGCATATGGCTGTTCAGTTTGTCCAGCACCATTTGTTGAACAGGCTATCCTTCTTCCACACTAGGCTTTTGCCCCCTTTATCAAATATCAGATGGTTAAAGATTTGAGGGCTTGTCTTGGTATCTTCTATTCTGTTCCATTGGTATTCATTTCCATTTTGATACCAATTCCACACTATATAGAGTCCTATAGTATAATTTCAGGTCAGGAATTATGATGCCTCCTGCTTCCTCTTTCTTGCTTAGTAGTGTTTTGGCTAATCTGGATCTTCTGTTATTCTATATAAATTTGAGAATTGCTTTTTTTAATATCCATGAAGAATATCATTGGTATCTTAATGGGGATTGCATTGAATCTAAATTGGTAGAATGGCCATTTTGATTATATTGATTCTGCCTAACCAAGAACATGGAATGTTCTTTCCGTCTACTCAGGTCTTCTGAAATTTCTTTTTTTAATGTTTGATATTTTTCTTTGTAGAGGTCCTTTATATGCTTTGTTAGATTGATGCCCAAGTTTTTTTGTGTTTTTTTTTTGTTTGTTTGTTTGTTTTTTGAGGAGATTGGGAATGGGACAGACTTCCTGATTTCTTCTTCAGTGGAATTGTTGCTGGAGTATAGGAAAGCTAATGATTTATGAGTGTTGATCTTATAGCCAGTCACTTTGCTGAAATCATTTATAAGCTCTAGAAGTCTTCTGGTCGAGCTTATTGGGTCTTTTAGGTATAGGATCATGTCATTTTTAGACAGAGTCTCACTAAGTTACTTAGGGCCTTGCTCAATTGCTGAGGCTGGCTTTGAACTTGTAATCCTCCTACCTCAGCCTCCTGAGATGTTGGGATTACAGGTGTGCACCGCAACATCCAGCAAAGGAGGTTTTAAAGAAATACAGGTGTGCAAGATGATTTGGCACAAACCGCCCCTGACAGAATTAACAAGACTACTTTTCTTTAGTGGATGATCTTGTGTTTATGTTCTTGGGCTCCCTTTCCAATGATAGGTCACAAGTGCATTAGTCATTTGCTTGGAGTGAAAAATCCAGTTTGTTGCTGTGGGATAAAATTTGATACAAATTATGTTTAACACCCTCCTCCACTTTTTACTGCCTGTGTCATCACAACGCCATTAAGTACAATCCAGTCGAATAAACATTTCCATTTTCCTTATCTTTGTTGCTAAATTTTCCACAGTATCTGCACATGAAGGGAGTGATTCATGAAGAGTCTGGCTATTGTTTTTGTATCGCTATGAGACATGCTTTGAAGCTTTTCAATATTCCCTAATGATCCAAGAGCTGTATTCATTCTCATGCTCATGACTCTCCCCATACTGCTTTCTTAAAGGTCACAATATCCAACAGCTTCAAATCCAATTATTCCTTCTTTTTTTCTTTTTGTACTTTTATATTCAATCTCTCTGCTGAGGCAATACTTTTTTCATCTCAAGTTTCCAAAGCACAAATCAAATTATGCTTCTCTTGTGCTTAAATTCCAATAGTTTTCCTACAAAACAAAGAACAAACTTCTTAAGCATGTGCTCAAGAGCCTCCAAAATCTAGCTCTAGCCTTATTCCCCAGGCTCATTCTCTTAAAAAAATAAAAAAAAACCTACTCTCTCATAAATCCACCCCCCTCAAAAATGACATGTATACAAATACACTATTTTCCTATACACATTTCACTTGCCTTCCATAGACTTGTGTTAAAACTCTTTATATATTATATTTATATATTACTTTGTAATATATATGAGAATACCAGCATCACTAATGGAAATTAAATCTCATTTAAAAACCTATATGCAAAATTATATCAGCTAATTTAAAAGAATGATATATTCTGAAAAGAATTTCATCCAAGAAATTAGGGAATACTTATTGGAAAAATTATTAATGTAATTCACAATTAAAACAAAAACAGAACAATTCTTAAGTTTGTAAAGGCCATTTACCAACCAATACTGAACATCTCAAAAAGAACAGTAGGCAAAGATGACCACAATATATTCAGTATTTAAGTTCATAATGATCATATCATTAATGGGACAAAAATTAGAAAAAAATAATAAAGTTATAAATGTTAGAAATAAAAAGACAAACCTATCACTATTTATAGATGATACATTTGCCAGCGAATCAACTGAAAAACTAAATTAACAAGCAAATTAGTATGATAACTGGATTTAAGATCAATGTATAAATAAATACTTTCCTAAAAACCAACTTTAAGATGTAAATTAAAAAATATTCATAACGCAACCCAAAACTCACAAATATATAAGGAAAACTAAGAAGAAGTGTAATACTAGCATGGGGATAAAATGAATATTTTGCATAAGCCTGTAAGGCTTTTAAAGAGTGTATCATTTATTATAGTCCAGGAGAGACTCAATAATTTCAAAGATGAAATTCTCCCCAAAATAATATTAAAGAAATTCTGATCGAAATAATGATGAGATATTTTTAAAAACTTAAAAACTGATTCTAAAATTATATGTAAAAAAATTAGATTAGCATAATTAAGAAAAAATAATTGAAAGGCAAACAAGCAGTTGCTTTAAATACAAAGCAGCCTCCAAAGACAGTAAAGGAATAAGCTAAAAATTCAGTGTAACTGAATGTAAGCTATGAACAGAATCTGTTGGATATACAGAAACTAGGTATGTAATAAAGTTGACATTTCAAACCCAAAATTGAACCTTTTTATAAATGACACTGATACAACTGAATATATATATATACATATATATATGTATACATATATATGTAGAGAGAGATGCCAAAAATGGTGGATACCTCACACTCACCTTGTCTTCCACAAAAAAGAACCAAAAACAAACAGTTGAATAGCTGCATCTTGATGAGAGTGAATGAGGGTCCATAGCATGGAAGAGACAGGAATCCTACAAGACAGAGACCAGAGATTGCAGCATAGGGAAAAGAACAAGGCACACCAGCAACCCTGACCCTGGCTCCTTTCCAGGGCACTCCCTATTGGAGGGGAAAGAGTGAACAGGAGAATCCTAGAAGACCACACAGCCATGGACAATAGCAATTCTAACTACAGAGGAGTTCTACAGCCATCACAGCCTTGCAGACCATTAGAGGAACTGCCTAGAGTCTGCACCTGTAGACTAGCTTTGCAGAAGGGACGCACATTGTCTTCCCACCAACTGGCACCATCTTAAGAAACAAAACACTCAGAATTCATACTACTCTAGGGACCAGAAGCCTTTGTATAGCCCCATCCCTGTGCCCTCACAGATATTCCACCAAACTAACACAGGAGGTTGTAGCCTCACAATTCCAACTACACATAGCTGAGCAACTGGAGCCCTAGCACCCATGCCCTACACAGTGTCCTGCACTATGGGGGACAAGAAAGATGCTGCCTCCCAAACCTTAAAGACCAAGGAACTTCATCCTTAGGACCTGAGCTTGTTATCCTGCACTTTCTGCTGCTGCCTCCCACAGTCTGGTGCCTGCCATCGCATATCAACACTAGGATTGAGGGTTGGTGCTACATGCCCCCTACTCTCACCAGTGCTGGAGGCCACAACCAACAGAGGAACTCACCCAATCAGTGCTTAAGGAAGCATTCTTAGGCACTTGATGCTCCCAGCACCACCACTCCCATTTCTACAGTGGTCGCAAGCTAGGCACCCCATGACCACAAATGGGCTCTCCAAGTTAGCTGCCAGTTGCATCATTGATTATAGCTGAAGAAGATATAGGGAGATTACATTGCAATGCCTGAATGAAACTAAAACCAACAAAGTCTACCAAATGGGCACCCTAAGACACATCTTCAGGAAAAAGCCTTCTACTATGAAACCCACTCTTAAAATGGGTATAGGTAGCTGATCTTCCAGATGCACAAATGTCAACATAGAGATAAGAGAAGTATGAAAAAGCAAGATAACATAAGGCCTCCACAAGGACACAATAACTCTCTGCCAAGAGACCCCAAAGGAAAAGATAGAAATGAAAAGATAGTAATGATATACCAAATAAAGAATTCAAAAAGATGATGCTAAGAAAGAGAAAGATACTACAACAAAATTTTGGGGAAATTTTCATATAGTGCATGAGAAATTCAGCAAAAAGTTAGAGATCATGAGAAAGAAGCAAACATAAATTTTGAAAATGAACAGCTCAATAAATCATTACTCTGATACCAAAATCAGACCAGGACACAAGTGAAGAAAATAGATGCAAAAATTCTCAAGAAAATACCAGCAAGTGACATTCAGTAGCACAGAAAAAAAAACAAAACAAACAAAAAAAAAAAAAACATCATGATCGAGTGAGATTTATACCAGAAATGCAAGAATGGTTTCACACACCCAAATCAATAGATATAATAAATCAGATCAACATAACAAAAGACAAAAGTATTATATAACTATCTTAATAGAAAAACTATTTGGTAAAATTCTATATCCCTTCATGATAAAAATTCTGAACAAATTAAGTATAAAAGAAACCAAATCAATATAATAGTCTATATATAACAAATGCATGGTCAATTTCACACTGAATGGGAGAAAGTTAAAAGTGTTTCTTCTAAAACTGGAACAAAACAACTATGTACACTCCTCACTGCTCTTATTTAACATAATACTGCAAGTATTAGCCAGAGCATTGACAAGTAAAAAAGCATTCAAAGGAAGCAAGCTGAATTATTCTTATTTATAGATCATATGATTTTATATAAAAAATCTAAAGACTCAAAACAAAGAACTGATAATGATTTATCAAAGTTTCAAGATACAAAATCACAACAAAAATCAGTGGAATTTTTATACACCAATTACAACATGATGAGAAAGAAATCAAAATAGCACTGACCTGGGACCCAGCCCAGGCAGGAACATGGAACACCCCCAGGACCCCGCAACCAAACCCTGCCCCACTGCCAAGCATGCACAGGACTCTACCCTGGGCTGGTAGGCACGCAGGATACCCCCAAAACCCTATGCTCAACCTGACCCTACCACCAAGCATACCCAGGACTCCAACCCATTCCCAGACCCAACCCTTCCCCCAAGCATGCCCAGGACTTAGCTTCAGTCCAGGTAGACCAATAGGACACCCCAAAGACTCCACACCTGGACCACACCTTGTTACTGAGGACTCCACCCCAGCCCCAGCAGGAGTGGGGGGACACCAAGTCAAATCTGACCCCACCACCAAGCATGCCCAGGAGTCTAGCCCCATGCCCAGACCCAGCCCTGCCCCAGAGCATACCCAGGATTCTGACCCTGGCTCCAGTAGGTTCAAGGGACATCTCCAAGGACTCTGTGCCTAGACTATGCTCCACCACAAGCATACCCAGGACTCCACCCTGGTCCCAGAAGGGTGCAGGACACGTCTGAAGTCCTCCGCACCAGAACCTTACCCTGCTGCCATGCATGTTGAGGACTCTGGCTCCATCCAAGACAAGCACATGAGACACCCCAAGGTGCAGCTAGACACCACCCACCTGATACACATAACCACCAGGTCCAAATACATTGGGCCTGCCCCTGCCATCAAGGATCCCAGGTCCCAGAGTGACTTGAACGTAGGCTGCTATGTTCCAGCCCACCTTGAATCTCCGGGATTCCAGGACCCAGTGATGCACTCTTACTGCATAACAACAACCCAGAGGGGTGTCCAGTAACCCAACCAGTTTCCAAATACAAGACCTGAAACCTAGATCCAAAAGGTGGAACAAAAGAGGCTCCAGGCAGAAACAGCTTTCTGGTAGAAGGTGGTCAACAGACAAGAAGTGTCTGACCCAAGCCTTGGATCTGCAAGAAAGAAGCATCCGGAGACCTGCCTTGCTTCCACACAGGGAACTTCAATTCAAAGATCTGGGAGAATCTTTCCAAGATGAGGAATCAATTTAGAAAAGGTTCACCTCAAACCCACAGCTCCCCTACCATGGACAAGGAATGGGATGAAACCTAGAACAAATTATCAATGATTTGGTTAATAAAAGGAACAATGAAATAAAAGAAGATTTAATGAAAGGATTAAGTAAGAAAACTCAAGAGATGAAAAACTATTGTCAAAGAAATAAATATGCTGAACAAAGGAAATAACAGCTAAAATCTGCAGTCAATCACATTAGAGGAATGATGGAAGAATTTAATAATAGACTAACTTCTATAGTAAACAGAACCTCAGCTCTTGAAGAAAGAACTTCTGACAATGAAGATAGGCTGAGTAAGCTTCAGTACATGGATGACAAAAAAGAAAAAAACACAGAACATGAGCAGAATTTTCAAAATGTCTGGGATAAAATCACAAGAACCAATCTAAGAGTAACTGGGATACAGGAAGAAATCAAAAAGCAAGTGAATGGTATAAGTAACCTCTCAAAGGTTCAAATAGTTAAAGAAAAAATTTCCCATATTAAAACAGAATCAGAAATGCTCATCCAAGACTGTACAGGACACCCAACAGACCTAATCAAATGAGAAGCTCACCAAGACACATCATATTCAAAGTGCATAACAGGGAAATCAAGGAAAGACTATAAAAGCTGCAAGAGAGAAATGCCAAATCACGTTCACAGGCAAATGAATATGGATCGCCTTTGACTTTTCAGCTCAGACTCTAGAATCAAGAATATCCTTGAAGGAGATCTTTCAATGTACAAATGACCACAACACGTAGCCAAGAATATTATACCCAGCAAAACTAAGCTTCAAATTCAATGGAGAAATAAGAACATTTCACGATAAGATCAAATTTGCAGCATTCATGAACAGAAAACCAGGATTACGAAGAATTCTCAAAGATAAACTTCAAGTAGAAAAACAAGTAAACAATCCTCAAAACCTAAAAACAGAGGAAATTCATTAAAAGTACATGCCATCAAATGACAACACAGAACTTACCAATAAAACACAATGACTATGAACCATAACCACATAACTATCCTAACACTAAATGTGTTAGGTTTCAATGTGACTATGAATGTGAATGGTCTCATTCCACCAATCAAAAGACACAGATTAGCAGATTGAATCAAAAAACAAAATCCAGGAGGCTAGAATGGTGGCTTGGCAGTTACGGTGCTTGCACAAGTGCACAGGTTTGAACCCCAGCACCCATGTACACAACTAAGTGTCAGAGAAACAAAAGCCATGTGAAAAACTCAATAAAAATTGATTCTCTCTCTCTCTCACTGTCCTTCTCTCTTTGAAAAAAAAAAAAAAAAACAAAATCCAACAATATGCTGCTTATAGGAGACCATACTCCCAACTATGTGAATAACATACTGCATGACATAAAACCACTTGTGGAACTCAATATGATAACACTGGGAGACTATAATACTCCTCTATTGCCTATAGATGGGTCATCAAAGAAAAGAAACAATAACAAGATCTCCAGTATAAACAACTCCATAAATCAAATTGACCTCACAGAAATCTATAGAATATTCCACCCCAAATTGGCTGAATATACCTTCTTCTCTGCAGTGCATGGATCCTTCTCCAAAACAGATCATATTTTAGTTCACAAAGGAAATCTCACAAATATAAAAAGTAGATATTAATCCATGTATCCTATCAGACAATGATACCATGACCCTAGCAATTAACAGCAAACATTATAACAGAAAACACACATATACATGAAGTTTGAATAACACCCTATTAAATGAAAAATGGTTCCAAGACACAAGATCAAAAATTAAGAAATTATTGGAAGCAAACAAGAATGAAGACACAACATATCATGTCCTTTGGGACAGCATGAATCCATTCTTGGGGGAAAATTTATAACACTAAATGCCTACATAAAAATATCATATCTTGAAAAGACAGTTTTATGATCCACCTCAAATACTTAGAAAAGGAAGAATAAACTAACACCAAATGTAGCAAGACAGAAAATAATCAAGATCAGAGCAGAAATCAAGAACAAAAGAAAACAATAAAAATATTTGAGAAAAAAGAGCTGAATCTTCAAAAAAATAAATAATATTGACAGACCCCTAGCCAATATCACTAAAAGAATGAAGGAAATAAAGCAAAAATCAACGAAATCACCAATGAAAAGGAATAAATCACCACTGACCCCGTGGAAAACCAATAATTATCAGGACATTTTTTTAAAAAAAATTACTCCTCTAAATTAGATAATATGGAAGACATAGACAAATTTCTAGACACATACAACATTCCCAAAATGACACATGATGATACTGAAATCCTAAACAGCCCAATAACAGACACTGAAATCCATATAGAAATTAAAAGTCTTCCAAAGAAAAGCCCAGGACCACATGGATTCCCTCCTGAGTTTTACCACATCTATGAGGAGGAATTAATACCTCTCCTTATTAAGCTATTTAAGAAATTGAAAAGGAGGAAAATCTCCCAAACACTTTTCATGAGACAACCATAACTCTGTTACCAAAACCCAACAAAGACACATCAGAAAAACAAAAGTACAAACCAATTTACCTAAATGAACACAGATGCAAAAATGTTTAATAAGGTTCTAGCAAACCACATTCAAAAACACATCAAGAAGATAATTCATCATGATCAAGTGCACTTCATGCCAGATGTGCAAGGCTGGTTCAACATATGCAAATCAATAAATGTGATTCATCACTTAAACAGAATTAAGGACAAAAATCATATGATCATCTCAATTGATGCAGAAAAGGCCTTTGATAAAATCCAGCACCCATTTATGCTCCAAACTCTAGAGAAGATAGGGATCTAAGGACCTTATCTTAACTATGTAAAGGCCATACATGCCAAACCCTCTGCTAGGATAATACTAAATGAAGAAAGCTGAAAATATTTCCACTAAACTCAGGAACCAGAAAAGGCTGATCACCCTCACTACTTTTATTCATTATAATCCTTGAGACTCTAGCCAGAGCAATTTGGCAAGAGAAAGAAATCAAAGGAATATAAATAGTAAGAGAGGAAGTCAAACTATCCTTTTTTGCTGACAACATGATCCAATATCTTGAAGACCCAAAAACTCCACCAGAAGACTGCTTGAGCTAAAACACACATTTAGCAAAGTAGCAGGCTACAAGATCAACACCCATAAATCAATAGTTTTTCTATATGTCAACGATAACAGGGCAAAAGAAAAAATCAGGAAATCAGTCCCATTCACAAAATCCTAAAAAAGAATAAAATATTTGGGACCTAATCTAATAAGGGAAGTCGAAGACCTATAAAATAAAAACTATCAAAAACTGAAGAAAGAAATTGAAGAATAACTGAGAAGATGGAAAGATGTTCCATGATCTTGATTAGGCAGAACTAATATAATTAAAATGGCAATTCTGCCAAAATTACTATACAGATTCAATGCAATCCCCATCAAGATACCAACTTCATTCTTTACAGATAAAGAAAAAGCAATTCTCAAATTCATTTGGAAAAACAAGAAACCCAGATTAGCCAAAACATTGCTAAGCAAGAAAGATGAAACAGGTGGTTTCATAGTATCAGATTTAAAATTATACTATACAGCTGTAGTAACAAAAAGCATTGTACTGGTATCAAAGTAGGAATGAAGACCAGTGGAATGGAATGGAAGACTGAGATTAACCCACAAATCTTTAAACATCTGATCTTTGACAAAGGGGTCAAAATATAACATGGAGGAAAGACAGCCTATTCAACAAACATTACTGGACAAATTGGACAGCTATTTGCAGGAAGTTGAAATTAGATACTTATCTCTCACTTTGCACAAAAATCAAATCAAAATGGATCAAGGAACTAGGAATTAAACCAGCTACCATACAACTGCTAGAAGAAAAATTAGGACCAACAATCCAGCATATTGGAATAGGCAATGACTTTCTCAACAAGACTCCCAAAGTGAGAATTAAAGTAAAAAATCAATGAGTGGGATGCCATTAAATTAAAAAGCTTTTGCTCAGCCAAGGAATTGGTTGAAACTGTCAAGAGAGAACCTGCAGAATGGGAGATAATCATGGCTTGTGATTCCTGTGACAGGGAACTAACATCCAAAATTTACAAAGAACCCAAAAACTTAATGTCAAAAACAAAAAATCAATAAATGAGCCAGAGAGCTAATCAGAAACTTCTCAACAGAGGAATTCAAGCAAGCCAATGAAAACATGAGAAAGTGTTCTGAATCACTAGTAATCAGAGAAATGCAAATTAAAACTATTTTAAGATTTCACCTCACTCCAGTCAGATTGGAAGAGAACAATATAAGCAATAACAGATGCTGAAAGGGTTGTAGGGAATTGCTGACTGGTACAGCTGTTCTAGAAAGCAGTATGGAGACTCCTTAAAAAAAATAAGGTTGGATCCTCCAAACGATCCAGCTATCCCTCTTCTGCATATTTTCCCAGAGGTGTTAGAATCAGCACATTACAGTACAGAGCAAAATCTATGTTCAAAGCAGCTCAATTTATAGTAGCTAAATTATGGAACCAACCCAGATGCTCCTCACTGGATAAATGGAACCAAAAGCTCTGGCACATATATACATATACACACATATATACACATACATATATACATAAACACACACAATGTAGTTCTACTCACCTATTACAAACAATGATATTATGGCCTTTGAAGGTAAATGCATGGCAATGGAAGAAATCATGCTGAGCAAAGTTAGCCAAACCCAGAGACTCAAGATTCAAATGTTTACCCTCATTTTTTGAGGCTAGAGCAAAACCCAGGTTTGGGTTAAAGTTTATCAAACTCATGTGTTAGACTTAGCAAAGGTATAGCAACACATAATCTAAGGGAACCTTAGAACAGGTGGTAGAAAGAGAGGGGAACAAAGAGGTGGGTTGATGGGAGAGGGAGGGAGGATAGGGAGGGATCTAGGGAAACACTCAACAAAGTAACATACTCTTTACTCTCCTGAAAAGTCAAATAATAATACTTATGCAATCATTCATCCTCAGAAAATTCACAATTAAATATATACACACACACAATCATTTGTACGTTTATACCTGTTATGGGAGAAATATAGAAGAATTAAGAGACTGGGGTGTGCCCAATGTAGGGGGACTCCAGAATTGGATCGAATGCATATCATATTGTTACTTTATAAGAATTTATGATTGTATGACAACTCCACTACTTAATTTTAAAAATGCAATCCCCTCCCCCCAAATAGAAATAAGTCCATTGACAGAGGATATGAAGATAGTCTTTTTAACAGATGGTACTCAAAAAATTGGAAATCCACATGAAGAAGAATGAAATTTAACAAGAGTCAACTCAAAGCAGAGCAGACATAGGAATCAGACCAGAAAATCTACAACTGCTGGAAGAAAATGTAGACCTGACTCTCTAACATGTTGGCACAGGAACTAGCCTCCTTAGCAAGACTCCAAGAGCTCAAGAAAAAAAAAGTGGATGGTATTAAAAATTAAAAATCTTCTGTACAGCAAAGGAAATAAGAGCATAAAGAGAGAGCCTACAGAACGGGAAAATATCTTTGCCACCTGCTCCTCAGATACAGCATTAATATGCAAGATATACAAAGATTCTAAAAGCTTAATACCAAAAATAATAAATAACAAATTACCCAGTCATTAAATGGGGAAAAGATCTAAACTGACACTAGACACTTCTAAAAAGAACGAATACAAATTATCAACAAACATATGAAAGAAGGGGGCCCTTCAACAAATGAATAGTAAAGAAAATGTGATATATATACACATATATACATATCTGTATATACACATACACACACATACACACACACACACACACACACACACACACTCAGAAGACTATTAATCATAAAGAACAATCGCTTTATGGCTTTTTGCAATAAATGAAGGGAACTGGAAACTATCATGCTAAGCAAAATAAGCCAGTCCCCCAAAGTCAAAGGACAAATGATAATCAGAAGCTAATCTAAAATAAGGGGGTGGAGTGGGAATAAAAAGAGAGAAAGGGAAAAAAGAGAAGGGGAACCTCATCAGAATAGAGGAAAGATCAGTGGAGTAGATAAAGGGGATTGAGGAAAAAGAAATGGTGGGAAAATGGAAAAGCAGTGGAATGAATCTGACCAAACTTTCACATGTGCATGCATGAATGTGGCATGATGGGTTCCAGCGTTGGGTATATCCACAGGTTACTAATTCTAAAAAAAAGGTAAACTAAAATGAATTGAAGAAGCACTGGTGGAATGCAGGGAATATAAAGTGCCAGGGACTAAATTGGACCAGGTTGTGTTCCATACTTTTGTGATGATGTCAGAGTGTATCCTGGTGTTGTATATAAGTAAAAGGAGTTTAAAAAAAAACCAAGATAGGCTATTTAAGAATAAATTCAACCAAAGAAATTAAAGAACTTTTCAATGAAACTCATAAAATCCAATGAAAGAAATTGAAAAGTTCACCAAATAATGGAAAGATCTCCCATGTTTATGGATTGGAAGAGTATTTACTCACAGTGATCTACACATTCAATACAATTTCTATCAAAATTCCAATAACATTCTTCACAGAAATAGGAAAATTAATCTAAGAATTTTAATTTATAATGAAGCACAAATGAATCCAAAGAAGTCTTGAGCAGAAAAGAAAGCTAGGAAATCCAACATGGCAACCTGAAGGAAGGCAGCATTTCCTGAGGCTCTGGGTCTGCTTGGGAAAATACCAGTTTATCTTCAATTTTCCAAGAGAGACCCTGCTATCTGAAGAAATAGACACACTTCAAAACAGTCACTAGCTTGTTATCATAATTCACTGTGAGATCTCTCTCAAAGAAACCCATCAGAACAAAGCAAAGCCATAAGAAGTTCCAATTACTCCACCAAGAACAACTTACTTGAAGTACCAGACACGCTTTCAGACTCAGAAAATGAGGAAAAGGAGAAATAACTCTCCTCCTCAACCCCATAGCTCTCCACCAAAGATCCCATAGCTGGAGCCCTAGATGAAAACCAAAGGCATTGTGTCAGCATTATGATTAGTAATGCAATCAAAGAGTTGAGAGATGAAATAAGAAAAGAGATCAGAGAGCAATTTCAAGAGATGACAGACAACTTCTCCAGGAAAATAAGGGAACAGTTCCATGAGATGAAAGATCAGCTATACAAAGATATAGACATCCTGAAAAGAGATATAGCAGAGCTATCAGGATTGCAAAACATGGTTAACCAAATCAAATCTTCACTGGAAGAAACCAATACCAGTGCTTACTCTCCTGAAAATAGAACTCCAGCTCTCGAAGAACAAGTATCGGACAATGAGGATAGGCTAAACCATGTAGAATTCAAAGATGATAAGCAGGATAAACAGCTTATATTACATAATCAGAACTTCCAAGTAATATTTGATGAGATGAGGTGTAATAATCTGAGAATCATTGGCCAGGAGGAAAATTCCGAACAGCAAACAAGAGGTTTAAATAACCTTTTAAGCAGAATCTTAAGTGAGAACTTCCCTCATTTTACTATCGATCCGGAATATCACATCCAAGATGCTTATAGAACTCCAAACAGACATAATCAATGGAGAAACTTGCCAACACACATCTTATACAAAATGAGTAACAGAGAAATTAAGGAGAGAATTATAAAAGCTGCTAGAGAAAAGCCCCAAATCACATTCAGAGGCATACCAATTCGGATCACTATGGATTTTTCAGAGCAAACA
The DNA here is from genome assembly GCA_004027875.1 of Aplodontia rufa. Classification (NCBI taxonomy): domain Eukaryota; kingdom Metazoa; phylum Chordata; class Mammalia; order Rodentia; family Aplodontiidae; genus Aplodontia; species Aplodontia rufa. The sequence goes on along the minus strand of PVKS010013093.1, from coordinate 175 downwards.
ATGAAGGCCAGAAGAGCTTGGAACAATATCTTTCAAGTGTTAAAAAATAACAACTTTCAACCAAAGGTAATATATCCAGCAAAACTCAGCTTCAAATGTGAAGGGGAAATTAAATACTTCAACGATAAACTCAAGCTAGCAAGATACATGAACACAAATCCTGCTCTGCAGAACA